>MU377414.1:0-17777 GCA_022495195.1 Xylaria digitata
TTATATATAATATTATATAATAAAAAATATATAATTAATTATAATAATATATTTTTTAATATTATTTATATAATATAATTATAATATATTTTATATTTTAGTTTAATATATTTTATAAACTATTTTATATATAAAAATATTTATTTTATTTTATTATAATTTTATAAAAAAAAGTTATATAATAAAATATTAAATTTAATAATATTTTTTTTTATTTTTTAACTATTTTATTTAAAACATTATTAAAAACTATATTAAAATAATTTTTATAAATTTATTTTTTAAAGCTATATACTTAAATAAAATAGCTACAAAATAAAAGAAAATATTATTAAATTTATTATTTCATTATAAATTTAATAATACTAATTATTTTATTATATAACCCTTTTTTACAAAGTTATAATAAAATAAAATAAGTACCCCTACATATAAAATAGCTTACAAAGTACGCTAAGCCAAAGTATAAAACTTGCTTGTATATAAAACTAGCTTATAAAATGCGTTATATAACATAGATAATAAAATAGCTAGAAAATCCAGAAAAAAAAATAGTATTAGATTTACATTTTTATTAGCTTTTTAAAAATAGTCTTCTTTTTTTTATACAACAAATATTTGCAAAGTTAGGTGTTAATTAACCTTACCCCCCCTGTTTTTTAAATAGTTTGTGCGCACTTACCCTAAAAATTAAATTAACCTTAAGTTACCGGTTAATAAAACCTTTTCCCACTTTTTCTTTATTTTGTTCACGTTTTTGTTTATGTTACTATTTTCTTTTTTTTAGCCGGGCCGCCTAGCGTTTTTACGTTTTACCCCCCCTAATAAAATTAGGTTTTTAACAGGCCGCTTTATATTTTTACTATATTTTACTACGTTAAACACTTTTGTTTTTAACAACGCATGCTAAGCTTTAAAAAAAAAAAAGAAAAGTTTATTATAATGCAGTAAATATAATAAAGTTAAAAGGTTAAATTGCTAAAGATAAAAATAAGTTATAAATAATATAAACTTAATAGCAATATAAAACGGCATAAAGTGTATGCAACTTTAATAAAACTAAACTAATAATAAATAATATAAAAAAAATAATCTGTAGTTTTTATGCTTTAAAAATAGAATATTTATATTTTAAGATATTTTATTTTTTATACTTACTTAAATAAAATTATTTGCTAAAAATAAAAAATCTTAATTTTAACAACTACTTTATAAATTAATACGCTTTAAAATATTTTTATTTTTATGCTTTAAAAATAGAATATTTATACTATAAGATATTTTATTTCTTATACATTAAGATATTTTATTTTTTATAGCTGCTTAAATAAATAATAAAAGCCAACTTTATGCCATTATATTCAGCCTAAACTAAAAATTATAACCCTAGCTTTCTAACATTTTATATACTAACTTTATAATAACTTAATTATAAATCTTATAATAATTAAAAACCAAAACTACTTTTAAAGCCGCTTACTGCAGCAAAAATCTTTATTAACGCCATTAACTAAGCTATTTGTATCTACATTTTTAATAAAACTATTTAATATACTTTTTTTTTTATTAGCTATTTTTAAATCCTTGCTATTTTTATTAACACCTTTAGCTATAGCTATATTCTTGTTATCTTTATTAACATTTTTAGCTGTAACATTGTTTTTTTTTGCTAAATTAGTAGCTAAATTATTACTATTAGCTAAATTGTTACTGTTAGCTAAAGCGTTATTATTAGCTAAATTGTTATTAATAATCTTTAACTATTTAATAAAATTATAATTAATAAATGCTATATAATCTGTTAACCAAGCGTAATGCCTGTTTTGCAGCTAATTTTTATACTAAGCTTGCCAAGCAACTGGCTCCCAATTTATACTAATTTGTTTGTTTAGCTAACTTAGTAATCTTTAGCGCTTATTACCTTTAAGCAAAGCTGTTGCAATAAACATAAATTAATTATAATTGTTTAAAAAATCTTTAATTATGTTGTTTGTAGCAAATATAAACTATGCAAGCATAAACAAATTAATATTAGACATTTAGCTAAAAATCTTTTTAGCTGCAGCTTTATATTTAACGCTACTTGCATTAAAAAACATATCTAATGCTTTAACCCAACTTAAAAAAACAAAACATTAATGCTACCCAAAAAAAGCATGCTAAGCTAACTATATATATAAGTTAATATTTATATTAAATGCAACTTTTAACTGCTAAACAAACTACAATCGCTTATATGCTGTTATTTTTACAATTTTATTATTTTTAAAATATAATTTTAAAGCTTAACCAATATTATTATTATTAAAAATGCTTTTTGTTGCAATAATATACTAATTTATACAGTATTTTTAACTATAGCTACTTGCAAAAAAGATAATAGTGCATAATTAAACCAAATTTAGCAAAAACTTAATAATATAGCTTTAAATAAACAGCACTTGGTTATAAAACACTAAAAAACCAATTGTATTAATATTAACTACTATAATACAAGCTAACGCGCTATTTATACAAAATGCAGCTATTGCTTTAGCCCGCTTTATAGCCTAATGGTCAGTTAAAATATTATAAACTTTAAATCCGGCCAGATTAAAAATATAAGCCATACGCCTAAAAACATATAATTAATAACTAAATAAAAATTATAATAAAAAGTAAAAAATAAGATATTTATAAATATAAAATATTCTATTTTTTAAGGCAGTAAAGGTAGCTATACAAATATTATATGCGCTTTACAAAATAAAATATCAATAAATATAAGATATTTTATTTTATAAAGCAGCAGAAATAGCTATACAGGCACTGCATGCGCCTTAAAAAATAAAATATTTATAAATTTAAGATATTTTATTTCTAATGCATTAAAAAATAAAAAAACATGCTACTTACTGTTAAACTAAAGCTAACTATGTTATAATAACAAACTAAACCGATTTATCTTTATTTTTTTGCAAACCTAGCATAAACCGAAATAAAAAAGTTAAAACAAAAAATCTAGCAGTTAAAAAGTGTAAAAAGCTAAATTAGCAAACCAACAATATTAACCGCTAGTTTTAACAAAGTGTATTAAATATAAAAAACGTTTTATAGTTAATAGCGTTAGCAAAAGGCTTACAATATGTTAGCGCTATATTAAAAATGTTAGCGTAGTTTATAATGCCAGCAGTATTATTAATAAGCATAAAAAACTTAATAAAATTTATATTAACTAAAACCGCTTTAAGGATATTAGCAGTTTTTAAATTATATTTAAACTTATTATTAATTTTAATAATATTTTTTTTTATTTTTATAAAGTAATCTTTAGCAAACATTTTAAACTACGTTTTAAATTGTTTTTGTTTTTATAATAAAAATAAAAGCGCCGGCCAAGCTATTGTTAATTTGCTTGTTTTTTTACTTATAATATTAGCAATAGTGTTAACAAAGTTTAAAGCTTTAGTTGCTTGCTTATATAAATTATAACATATGTTTGCTAATATTGCAACATGTTTAGCTTTTATAATATTAATAAGCAAGTTTTGCTTATTATTTATAAAAGCTAATAAAAAAGAATTAAAAATTTTTTATAATATAGCTTACTTTAGACTAAATGCCTTAAATACTAATATAACTGCATTATAAAACTTAACCTAAACTGCAGTTTGCTGCTAATTTGCTAAATTATAGGCTTATTAATAAAAAAAGCAGTTAAAGCTTAAAGTTAAAACAACCCTTAAAAATGTTTTAGCTAATAAAAAGGTCAGATTTTAAATAGTTTAGCCTTGCTTGCTTTTGCAACTATTATTATAATTAACTTTAAAGTTTAACGTAATATTATGCAGCTTTATAAATGCTAATAAAACTTTTATAAGCTTATATTTATTAGTTTTAAGTCTTTGTATGCAAAAAAACTGCTAAAATATTTAAAATGCTTTATTTTAATTTTTTATTAAATAATTAAAACATAAAACTAAGCTTAAAAATAATATGTTTATATCAACCTTAATAAACTGCTTAAGATTAGCTTTTATAAAATATAACAAGGTAGCAATTAATAATATTAAAAGCGCGTTGCTAATATTTTCTATAATAATAAATAGAACTTTAGGTTTTTGTTATATTTAGGCAACAATATAACAGTTTTTATCTTTTTTTAACGCTATAATATTAATAAATATAACTTTAATCTATAGCGCATAAATAAAACCTTGCTTGTTACTAATTAACTTTTAGTTGGCGTTAATCTTAAAATATAAGTACAAAAAGCCGAAGGAATTAAATGCTATATATATGTTAATTAGAATTTTGTTATTATAAATATAAAAAATAAAATATGTGTAATATATAGATATTCCATTTTTTATGCCTAATAATGCTGCAATAAAAACTTATAGTTAGTACAAAAATAATACTTTAAGTTAAATAGTTTTAGAAAATAGCAGTATGCTGCTATAACGCTTAAGTTGTTTTTTGTATTAATAATAATGTTAATGTTATATATACTGCTAAAAATAAATTTTAAAAGGTTATTAAAGTTGGCAATTTAGTTAATGTTGGCCTTTTTAACTAGTGCTTTACTTGGTAAATAAAACTAGTTAAGTGTGTTAAATCTATTTTTTTATATAATACAGCGCAGGTTTTTGCTGTTATAGTTATTATTTTTGTTGGAATATTGGGGTTAAGATCTAGGGGCGCTAGCAGTATTGGTTTGCTGAATACTGCGCTTATTCCAGCGCCGGGCAGCCGGGCAAGGTGTTGCTATTTTAGCAGAGGAAAAAAAAGGTTAAAAAATGAAATATTTATAACGGTTTTGTTGCTAGCAAATAATTAATATAGCAGTACTGTATATAAAAAAAAAAAAGTTATAATATTAAAAAAAAAAGCAAAATAAATAATAGTGCAAAAAATAATATATATAAAAATATTTTATTTTTAAGTATAAGCTTGTTTATTTTTATAGCATTATATAGCATTATTATTACTAAGTATTTAAAATATCTTATTTTTAAAACCTATTACTTATTGCAAAGTTTTGGCTTTTTTTGCTTGCTTAGCACTATTTACATTTCTGGCTTTTTTTTTAGTCAAAGTTTGACAATTTTTGTTACGCTTTCTAAGTTTACGCAAACGTTTTTTAATTTTTTGCTTATTTTTTTGCTGTTTTTTTTCTGTTTTCTGCTTTTTTTTTTTGGCTTTTTTTTTTGCTGCTACAGCCTTTTCTACCCTTTTTTTTTAAGCTTTAATTGTTTTAAAATTTTTATTTTTAGTTGTTTAAAGATTTTTAAGCATATTATTTACAACTAAATTAATAAACTTGCTTATAATTAAATTGTTTAAGTTAGCAAGCTTTATAATTTTTTTAATTTTAATAAAAGGCGTATAACTTTTATTAGTTTTATTTTTAGCTATTTTTATAGCATAAAAAATATAGTTAATAAAGCTGTAGCCTTTAAGTAGGTAGTAATTTTTAAAATGTTTTATTGCTAGTTGCGCAATAATAAAAATGTTATTGCATATTTAGCGCAAAAAGCCTTTAGATATAGATTAGTTTAAATTTATAGCTTTTAATAAGTAACAAGTGTAAGGTTAGTTATAAAAGCACCGGATTATTTTATAGCATACAATAGTGCTTAATTTGCTTTCGATTTTTTTATTGATAACATTTTTAGCAGCAAGCTGCTGCAAATATTTTCTTTATATAATACTTTTATGCTTTTTGTATATAGTATTAATAATAACTATAATAGTTTAGTATACAAATTATAACTGGCTAATTTTGATAAAGCAACTAAAAAGTTGGTTTAAGGCGTTAGCACTTTATGATAACAAAACTATAAAGCTAATACAGCAGCAGTTATAAAAATTAATATTTGCTTTAGCAGTACGTATACTACAAATTAAAACCTTGATATTTAAGCTAGAATTATTAAAGTTGGCTACAACAGCTGCTTTTTTATTATTAGTCTAATAAAAAGCAATAATTTAGACATTAATTTTTAATAGTTGGAAAAAAATATAGATTTTTTTAATTAAAAACATTAGCAATTCCTTAAAAAATAGAATATAATAAAACTCTAAATAAAATATTTTATTTTATAAAGAGAATAGTATTTAGTAATATGCTTTTACAAAATAAAATATTTATAATAAATAGATATCTTATTTTTTAAGAAGAAAAAAATATATTATAAATCTGGGTTGTTAAGGCAAAAAGGACTTACTGTTAAAACTAAAAGGATTTTATTATAATAATAACACAATTAGGTAATTTAAAATAGTTTGAGTTAGGTTCTGCTTTAAAATAGTTGAGCATACTAGAAAATAGCTATGTTATAAGCTGGCTTTGTTTTAAAAAGAATTTAATTTAGCCGATTTGGTTTAAAAGCATTATGGTTTGAAAGTTGTTTTTTGTTTTTTTATATATGTAGCTTGCGCCGCTATTTTGGGTATTTTGAATTAAATTTCTGACTTTTTGAACACCTATTGCTATAATTTGCTTTTGTAATCTTTTGTTTATATTATTGTTCTTTTTATTGCTTTTATTTTTATTGGCATTATTATTTTTATTTTTGCTATTATTATTGCTATTACTTTTTTTACGCTTGTTTTTCTTATTTTTGTATAAGCGTAATATTTTAACATTATTGGAGTTTAATACTATAATATTAAGCTTTTTTTATATTTTTAAGTTAGGCATAATAATATTATTTTAACTTTTTTAATTGTGGCTTTGTTTATAATAAAGTATATTGTTTATATTTAGCTGCTTTTGGTTAACTTTGTTTTTATTAGAAAATGCTGTATAAAAGCAGCTTTTATATATTAAATATTAAAAGTTGTAAATTGTTTAAGTATTGCTGCACAAAATAACATATGTAGTAATAAACTTGGCTTTTAATAAATTGTTTTTTGGTAATACGCTTTTGCTATTCGGTGTATTAATTTTAATACTTATGTTATAGCGTAGAAATACTTGCTTATAAATTTAGCTAATTATAATTTTGTATATATTAAAGCTTTAACTGTATTATTTAGCAATATGGCCAAAAAGTTGTAGCAACAAGGTTTACTATTTATAACTTTTATTATTGTACGCATTAGCTAACTTGGTTTTTTAATTAGTTATTTAGCTGTTATTTAAATGTTTAATAAAAGTAAAAATATTGCAAGCTAAAAGTTGGTTAATACTGTTTATATTTATATAGCTTTAAAACTTTATTAGCGTATTTAAATTAAAACTTTTTGTATATATTGCAAGCGTATTATAGTGTTATAATAAAAAAAAAAAACTAAAAAGCTTTAAAAAACTAAAACAAAAATAGCTTAACATATTTTTAAAGTGGTTTATAAGCGGTATAGCTAAAGATAACAAAAGGCATTTTTAATAAATTGATTTAATAAGCTAATATGTAATACTTTTAAAGTTTTTATATATATAAGCCTTATTAGCAACAAAAATACTAAATTTCTAAGCTAAAGATATTAATACAATTTTTATTTTTTGATTAGCTAAAGCAGGGTTAATATTTTTATTATTATAATTAAAAAGGCCTAATTGTTTTTTTTTTAAATAAGTAAGGTTTTTGATTTTTTTGCTAGTTTTTTTGGCATGCCGGGTGTAAAAAGTTGGATATAATAACATAATAACTATTTTACTGGTTTATAACATAGTTAGTAAAGTAAAAAGAAGTAAAAAAGCATTAAAAAACAGAATATTTTTAGCTGTGATTTAAATATTTTATTTTTAATTGAGTAAACATACTTTAAGGTTAAATAGGTTGAGTTTTGTTATAAGTTGCTATAAACTGGCTTTATTAAAAACATACAACTTTTTAGTTTTATTTATTTCGGCTTTATTTTTGCTATATGCTAAATAAATATTAAAGGCATTAGAAAAAAATTTGTGTAATATATTATAAGTCTAGCTTATAACTAATAAAATAGTTAGAACTAATAATAGGTAATATTGTTAGCTTTTTTTTAATGTGCTGATTTTGGCTTTGTAGTAATAGTTAGCTAATACTTTTCTGTATATAACAGTTTTGCTTATGCTATACTTGTTAGCAAAAAAAGCAAATCGTAAAAAGGCAAACAGTTTATTAAATATAAGTACAATATTTGTTATAAATAAAAATAGTTAGCTATTGTTAATTTAGTAGCTACAAAAAGCTAAGAAATAAAATAATAAAAAACAGGTTAAATATTTTATTTTTTAAACCTCCTTTTTTTTTCTTGTAATAAGATCGTGGGCTTGTTATATATGGTAGTGGTACATATTTTTAAAAATATTTTATTTTTTAAAGTTTTTTATATTTATTAACTAATTAATGCGGCCTGTATATTATTTTTGTATGCTTTAATGTTTTAGCATTTTTTTAGTTGATATTAAATAATAAAGCAGCTTGTTTAACAATAATGCTAAATCTTTTAAAACTACTGGATATGGCATTTATAATAACAATATATTGCTTTTTGCAGCGTTATATTTTATTTTTGGCGCAAGCTTTTATAGTTTAAATATTTTTAAATTAGTTATTGCGATTTAAGCTAAAAAAATCGGCAGGCAAAGTATTGCCTGTTTAATCAGAAAAAAAATCGTTTATTTTTATAGCATTATTAGCTTAAACAATAGTATTAACCTTATTTTTTATATAAGCTTTATAAAAAAGCTTTGAAAAGCTAACCTTTATAATGCTAATTTTAGTAGCTATTTATTTATAAATATAAGCAAAATCTTTTTTGCTAAAATGTAGTAAGCTTTAAATGCTTTGCTATAAACTAATAGCTATAAGCAGCTTATATAGCATATATATTTTAAATTATAATTCAAAACGCTTGTTATAATTTATAGTTTAATTAAGCATTTAAACAGCATTTACTAGGTTTTAGTAAATGTTTTTTATAATAGCCTTGTAAATAAAAAGCTTAAATTTAGAGAAGCTAATTTGCAGCTTTAATATAGCTTTACTTTAAATAAAAGCAGCAAGCATAATATAAGCGCCAAAATGAATAGCGTTCACTACAACATTAAAAATAACAGTAAGCGTATATAAACAAATAACTATACGCTTTTGTTTACAATAAACGTTATTTTTAAAACTGTAACAGCGTTTTTAATAAAATAATATAAACATAATAGCATAGTACTAATAGTTGCCAACAAATCTTTTAAACATATATTTAATAACACTATTTGGCGGACAAAAGTGTTTAAAGAATTTAGTAAACAGCTAACAAGCTATTATAACAGTAGCAAACTTAATGCTTTATTGTAATGTTAAGTTGCTTTATTATGCAGTAAATAACAAAAAGCTTAACATTTAGCTATTTATAAAGCGCTAAAAAGTATTATATAAAAAGTCTTGTTGTTAATTGTTGTTAAAAAAGCTTTGAGCTAGGCTAATAACTAAAGAGCTAGCGTTTTATTTGTTAAAGTGTTTTTTTATGTTAGCAACAAATAAAAGCATAGTTTTAAAATCAAAAGTCTTTTTAAATTTGCTGTATAATCAATAGTTATAATAAAGTTGCAAAATTACTAATGCTAAAAAAAAAAGTATAAATAACTAAACTTATAAACTGTTTAAAAAATAAAATATTTTATTTTTATTTTATATATATAACAGTAATAAAAAAAGTGCTTACTATATATATTAATAAAAAAGTAAAAACTATTTTGATTTAGAAATTAATAAACCGAAGTTATAACTCTAAAAAGCGTTTTGTTTTTTAAAGCTATAATTTAAATGTTAAAACAACAAACAAGGTCTAAGTTTTTTAAACTGCTAATTACTTTTAATAATGTTGCTTTTCTAGTTAAAAGTAAAAAAACTTTAGGCATTTTATTTCTTTTGCGTGCAAAATACTAAGTTGGCTATAAGTTTTTAAAAAAGTTGCTTAAAACAACTTTTATATTTTTTTTATTTGATGATTTTTTTTTATTAACAGAATTTTTAGCTATATTAACTAAGGTAAAAAGGCAATATTGCCTGATTAAGCCTTTAATTAAAGTATGTAATTACAGGTGTTAAAAATAAAATATTTGAAAACGAGGCAAAAAGGGAAGGGAAGGCGCCGCAGCAAAAAAAAAAAGGTGTTAAAAAAAAAAAAAAGTATAATAGGTACAAGCCGCAAAAAAAAGCTATAGTTCAGATATTTTATTTTTAAAGTAACTTAAAAAGCAGAAGGTTGCTATAAACAATATAACAATTTTAAATATTCTGTTTTTAAAAAACATATTAAAAAAAAAAAAAAGTTGCAAAACAACTTATTAATAGCAAATATTTTGTTTTTAAAAAGCATTTAATAAAAAAGGGTTGGTTACTTAGTATTGCTAGGTATTTTTTTTTAAATAAGGGTACAGGTACTTTTATTGTTTACATTATGTTAATTATATATTTAACTTATTTAGTATCTAATTATTTCTATTTTTATTGCTAAGTTTTAATGTTATAGTTGTGCTATTTTAAAATAATATGCTTTTTAAATCATTATCTTTTTTATTATTATTTGGCCTTACGCAGTCACTTTATTTTGTAAGCGCTATTTTAAGCTTTTTTTAAATAACTAAGTATTTTAAAATTATTTAACCTAGCTTTTCTAAACAAAAATCTAATACCTTGCTTTCTAATGTTAAAATATTAGCTGCATTACTATGTAGATCAAGCTGCGCTAATAAATTAATAGCTAGTAGTAAAAAATTTGCGCTATTAAAATATACGTTAAAGCGCAGTTTTTTATACGTTTAAAACAAAGTAAGCTATAGCACCAACTTAGCTAAAAGCTGTTTAAAAAACGTGCAAATACTGCTTTTAGCATTTATTTTAGTAAAATACCAAATAAAGGCACAAAACTTAAAATATATAGCGCTAAAAACTTTGTTACTATTATTTATGCAAATAAAAAAGTAAATAAAAGTAAATAATTTAAAAGCAGATTTTTAAAGCTAACTATTAAATAATAAAAAATATGTAAATATTGTTAACATAAGCGCTGTGCTTAACAAATAAACAATAAAATTGCGCAAAAGCTTTAGCTCTAAAATCTAATAACTTAATAGTTTAAAATAATAATAGGCAATGCTAAAAAAGTTAAATTAAGAGTTGTTGGCGCTACGCTTTATTATTTAAACATAAATAAATTTAGTGTGCTTAAAGTTCGGTATAACAAATATGTACAATTTAGCATACGCTTTACAATATTTTAACTAATTATTTTAGCTAACGCAAATAATATTTTTTTAGTTAGTAAACATTTAGTACTAAGCTGTTTCAATTTTAATATATTGCTAAACAAAGCTTTTAGCTTTTTAATATATAGTGCTACTAATGCTGCTTAATATTAAGTATATATAAACTAATTAAAGCTGGCATTTAGTATTATTATAATTATTATTAGCGTTACTTTTTTTTTTTGCTTTTTTTAACTTTTTTTGCTGCGCTATAATAAGTACTAATACTTTGTTATTAAACAGTAATATGCAGTTACTTATTAATATAGCAACTTTTTTTTTTTTTAATGCTGCAAAAGCTTTAAGTTATATTTTTATAACGTTAAAAAAAGTTATAACTTAAAAATGCTTTATAACAAAGTTTAGCAAGCCTTTATATAATATAGTATTATAAGCTGCGTATAAAAATTTTAGCTAATTAATAAATAAAACATAGGTATAAAAAAACTTTAAGTTATATATGCAAACAACTACTTAAAGCGCTAATTTAAAAGTTTTGCTTTATAATAGCTGTGCTTTATAGCTTTAGTTAGATATTTTAGCATACTGCTATATACGTGCTAGATTTTTAAACAGTATAATTTTAAAAAGTAACGCAGCTTTTAATAAACTTTTAGTTATATTTTGCTTTAGCTTATTATTGCTAGGTTTAGCTCTAAAAAAAAAATCCTAGACAAGTTTTAAAGCATTATTAATAAGCTTAAGAAAATATTAATTAAACAAATTGTTTAGCAGCTATGCTATATTATATGTTTTTACAACTTTTTTAATACTAAATCCTTAATATTGCTGCGTTTTTTTGTTAAGCTAGCAGCGTTTTTATTTAGTTTTTTATAGCTAAGTTGCTTAAAAAAGTATGTTACTATTACAAGTTAACCGCAAAAAAGTAAGCAGCATTTAGTTAGTATATAAGTTTCCAGTTCGCTAATTAGTATTAAACTAGTTATATAATATAGCTAGGTTTAATAATGCAAATATGGCTAGTTTTTTAATAGGTTTAATAAAACAAGTAACCAAAATTATTATAAAATTATTTAAATCTTAAATTAAAAAAAAAAAAAAAAAGTTATATGTAATATTATTTATAAGCAAAAAAAAGCAACACTTTTAGCTAAAAAGCAGTATGCTAAAATTAACAGCTATAATAATATGTAATTAAAGCACCTAACACTTATAGCAGGTGTTATACATAAGCGGCATTAAAACATCTAAGCTAATAAAAAACATATTATAAAGCAATCTTTTATAAAACTAAAAAGCATAAAAAACATTTAAAACTTAAAGCAGCTGCTTTTTTTGCAATAGCGCGTTTGCTTTATTATAATAATAAGCTTTTATAAAATTAAAACCAAAAGCTAATAAAACAAACTATAGCGCATTAAAAAGCAATAAGCTTTTATTTAATATTTAAAAGTGCTATTTATACATATTATAAGCTTTAAGCTAATATAAAGCCGGCTTTTTATACTATAAGCTAGCATAGTTATTAAGCAGCTTTAATAAGCTAATGTTTTTAAAAAAGTACTATATATAATAACAAAACTTAAACCTGCAAAACTTGCTGTTAGCTTTTCAAAATATTTTGGCTAAGCATTTCAACTTATATAACAATAAAAAAAACGGCGTACTATTATTTTTTTTGTTTTTAAGTTTAATAATATAAAAAAGGTTATAAAAAGCAAAGTTAACTTAAGTAGCGTTAAAATACAGCTGCTTTAAGTTTAAATTAAAAAAATAGTTGTTAAAAAATTTGCAAAAAGCCTTTTTTAGTAAGTTGCTTATTATTACGTTTTTTATGTTATGCTTTTATAAAAAGATAATAAAATGTATAAAATAGTTAAATTTGTGCTTATTATATAGCTTTTTAAAATGTTTTTAAAACAGGGCAACATATTTGCAAAAAATATTATAGTGCAAATGTTTATAACAATAAAACGCTTAAGTTTTAATTAACTATAGCGTAGCTTTTGCCTTTGCTTAGGCAAAACTAGTAAAGTGTTAGTTAATTATAATAAGTAAGCAAAAGTAATAAAGAGCTAACAAAATATAATTGTTTACAAACTGTTTTTATATTTAAAATGTTAACTGTATTTAGCAATGCTTTTAAATTAAAAGTGAATTAAAAAAAATTAAGTAAACTATATTCCTTTTGCTAAAACCAAAACTATTAAACAAAATATTATAAATAGCATAAAAAAATTTTTTTTTAAATAAGCAATATATGTTTTATAATACTGCAGTATTATATAAAAGCAAATAAAAAAAAAAAAATAAGTAATATAAAACGCTTTTTAAAAAGCAAAGCTATAAAAAATAACTATTAATGTTATATATTTATACAATAAACAACTATTGTTAAAAGTTTTAAAAAAAGTTTTTAGTAAACTAAAAAAAAAGTTTTAGCTTGTTATTATTTAAAAAAGTATGCTAAAAAAGCATGGCTAAAGTTTTTAGCTTTAGCCAAAAAGCAGAAATGTTTTTTAAATTGTTATTTTATAAGCTTTATAACTGTTGCTTTATTTTTTTGTTAATAATAAGGTTTACTATTTTTAATAATATAGCACTAGTTTTATAAAATAATATATTTAGTTGTTTTATAAGCATTTTTTTAATAATAAACAGGCAGCTTTATAAAGTAATAAAACTATTTACTTATAGCTTTTAAAAAATAGAATATTTTTTATTTTAAAATATTCTATTTTTTAAAAGCTTTGTTTTTAGTTATACAATAATATTAATATTAAAAGGTAGCTAGTTTTAAAATTAGTGTTTTTACCGCAAAAGCACTACTTTTTATACGTACGCTTAATTTGTTATCAAACTTTATTACGTTTTTTTATAAGCGGGATTAAGAACTGCTAAAAAAGCTAATTATATTAAGAAATGCTTTAAGTAGCTGTTTTTTTCTCCTTTTTTTCTTTTTTTTCTTTTTTGTTGTTTTTGTTGGTTTATATAAGGCTTGCTGCAGAAAAAAAGGTAATAAGAGCTGCTATATTAGTTTAATTATAATTAAAAAAAGTAATAGTTAAAAGTTGCCAGTTTGCCACAAGGCCTTAGTTAGAGCCTTCATAATCGCTTTGCTTATTACTGCTTTTATAAAGCTTTTTTTTTTTGTTTGATATATATACAGCAAAATAATTATCGTAGTTGATACAGCTTTTATATAGGCGTTAAATAAGAAATTTAAAGTTTATAACGTTTATATTATCAAAGTTGTTAAAATTATTAAAATTATAAAAATTAAATATAATAAAGTTGTTGCTATATAATTTAAGCAACGCAGATTTATATTAAAAAAAAAATGTTTTAATATGTAAGTTAAAAAGCTAAGGTTTAAAGGTTAAAAAATTACTGTTTATAAAAAAAAAAAATAGCTTACAGCTTTGTTTTATTAAATATTAGTAGCATAACAAAATATTTATATTAAAAAAAGGTAACAAAGCCAACTCCAAATATAAAACTAGCATAGCAGCTAAAATAAGATTTTAGCTACTTAATTGCAAATAAGTTAAAACAAAAAAAATAATACAAACTTAGGTGCTAAAGTAAAAAAGCTTTTGCTTTTAAGCGGCCACTTTTTGCTTGCAAGCTTTAGCATGTTTTTGCTAGCTACGTTCTGCATTAAAAAAAAAAAGCATAATGCTTAATAAAGCTTAAACAGCTTGCTTTAGCATAATAGTATTTATAATTTAAATTAAACAGTGTTTTATTTTATATTAGCAAAAGTTTTATAAAAAAAAAGCTATACTATTTTTTTACTAGCAACAGTTTTAATTAATATATAAAAAAAAAACAAAAATAATAGCAAAGCTATTATAATATAAATAAGTTTAGCAGTTATAGCAAAGCTATTATATATAAGTTAAGTTAGTTTTATAAGTGTAGAACTTAAAAAAAGGTGTTATAATTTAGGTGCATTACTAACTAAACTATTAATTAAAGTTTGTTTTTTTTAATTTTGTTTGCTTATATTATTATAATTTATTTAAGTCTGCTTTATATATTATTTTTCTTTTTTTACAAGTTTTAGTTTTATATAAAACTTATTATATAAAATATATATTATATTATACTTAATTTCAAAAGATTTTCCAAACGTAACAAAAAAAAAGTTGGTTTTTTATTAGTAGTAAAGCTATAAACTATAAGCTATACTAGCTAAATATGTATATATAAAAAATTTATATAACTTTATATAGGCTAAAATAAGCAAAACATAAAAAGCTGCATAAAAGCAAAAAAAGCAAAGCGTAGCATAATACTTAATAAACATTTAAAAACAAAAAAACAAACGAACAAAAAAAAAAAAAAAAAAAAAAAAAATAAAATTACGTTAATAATATTTTTTTTTATAAAGCGTTAAATTTTTGTATTATATATTGCTATAACTAAGCTGTTGCAAAAATAGTAATACAATAAGCTATAAAAAAAAAAAAAGTAATGCTTACTATAATTAGCTAGTGCAAAAAGGCAACAGAAATAGCAACACAGATTTATAGCTTATAATTAGCTATAGCTAGTTAATAAAAAAAAACCAAGTTGATTTTCTCTAAGTTAAACGTTAATACAATAGTAATTCTAACCCAAAGCTTAAAAAAATAATTTTAATTATTTTAAAACTTAATTAAATATTTTGTTTAATAAATATATATATAAATATATATATAAAGCTTTTAAAAAAAATTTATTTTTTAATAATATAATTAATAAATAAATATTATATTAAATTAAATTAATATAATTATTATTATAATAATTAAATTATAATACTTAAAATTAATTTTATTTATTTAAAACTATTTTTTTTTAAATATATTTATATTAATTTTATAAATATATATATTATAATTAATATTATTATTTTATTTAAACATTTTTAATAATAATATAATTTAATATATTAATTTATAAACTTTTTTTATAAACTAATTAATTAAATTATTAAATTTTTTAATATTTATAATATAAATAGTTTAAAAACTAATTTAAAAAATATTAAAGTTTATAATTTAATATTTAACTTTAAAAATATAAAAAATATAAAAAAAAATAGTTTTAATAATATAAATAATATGTTTATATATTATATTTTTAATTTATTAATTATATATTTATTTTAATAAATTAAAATAATTAATATTAAAAAGTTAAAAAAAATAAAATAAATAAAAAAGTATATATAAAATAATAATTTTATTATTTTTATAATAAAGTTTAAATTTAATTAAATAATAACTTTTATAATTATTAAAAATAAAAAAACAATAAATTTTAATTAAACAATTTTTAATATATTTATTAAAATATTAAATTTATTTAAAACTTTATTTATTTATTATTTAATTATTATTATTAATAATAATATATTAATTATTTTTATATTAAAAAAATAAATAATAAAACTGTTTACTTTTAAAAATTAATATTTTAAATTATTATAATTTATTTTTAATTATTTTATTAAGTTATTTTAAACTTTTTATATTTTTTAATATTTATAACTATTATTATTATTAAAATAATATTTATTATAAAACTTATTTTATTAAAGTTATAAATATTTGCTTTATTAATATTATATTTAATAATTATATTTTATATAAATTAAAATTATATGTTTAATATATTTAAATTTTTATATTAAGCTTTTTAATAATTATATTTATAATTAAAATATATTTAAAGCTTTAATTATTATTTTATAAAGTTAAAAGTTTATTATTTATTAATAAATAATAATATATTATAATTATAAAGTAATTAATTATTTAATTAAATTAACTATTTTAAAATATATATAAAAAACATTTATATATTTTTAAATAACTTTATTAATATAAGTTTTATAAACTAATAATTAATATATTTAAAGTTTTTAAAAATATAAAAATTATTTTAATATAATTTTTTATATAGCTATAAATAAAATAATTATAAAATAAATAAAAATATTATTAAATTTTTTATAAAATAAAAAATTTAAATATATTAATTATTAGTTTATAAAATTTATATTAATAAAGTTATTTAAAAATATATAAATATTTTTTATATATATATTAAAATTAAATAATAAATAAATATATATTAAATTATTATATATTTTTTTAAATTTATAAATTTATATAAATTTAATATAATATTATATTATAAAAGTTAATTATATTATTATTAATAAAAAATATTATAATTAATTTTATAAATAATAATAATAGCTTTAATATTTAAAATTAAAATTATTTAATTTTTATTATTTTTATATAATATTATATTATTATAAAAAAAATATAAGTTTAAAATAAAAATTATATTAATTAATTTAAATATTAAAAAATATATTTTATTATTTAAATTAAAACTATATTTTTAATTAATAAAAATTATATAAAAAATAATTATTATTATTAATTAAAAAAAAAAAAAAATTATATATAAAAGTTTAAAAAAATAATTAATTTAAATAAAATATATATTATATAAAATAATAATTTTATTATTTTTATAATAAAGTTTAAATTTAATTAAATAATAATTTTTATAATTATTAAAAATAAAAAAATAA
>MU377415.1:0-17666 GCA_022495195.1 Xylaria digitata
AAATAAAATAAATAAAATAAATAAAATAAATAAAATAAATAAAATAAATAAAATAAATAAAATAAATAAAATAAATAAAATAAATAAAATAAAAAGAAATATAGTTATTTTGTTATTTTTAATTTTATTAATTATATTATACGCAGCTTAATAAACTGTAAAAAAATAATAAAAATTTAAAAAAGCTAGAATTAAGCGGCTGTAATTTTTTTATAATAAGCCTTTAAATTTGCTTAAAAAATATTAGCATTTGTATTAGTTTTAATTAGTAAAGCAAAGTTGTTATTATTAGCATAACAAGCTTAAAACATATATTTATTTTATTTAAAAAGCTTAAACATTTAAACAGCTTTAAATTATATTATAAAAAAAATCTAGATTATAAGCAGCAATTTGTATAAAAAAATAATATAAAACAATTTATAGCTTAATAAGTTTTATAGCTTTTGCTGCAGCTAGTGCAAAAAAACAAAATTGTTTTTTTGTATATATATAAGACTTTTAAAAGCAAGCTAGCTTAAAGCTAAAACGTATGCGCAGCGGCGCTTTAATATTAATAACATATAAAAAAACTAGTTATGCAAAAAGGCTTTTTGCAATAGCTAAACTTATGCTAACGCGCCCAGCAAGTCTAACAGCGCTAATAATAAAAAAGCATAATAATAAAATAATAAATAATCGAAATAATAATTTAAATAAAAAAAATAAATAAATAAAGCTTAAAAATAACTAGAATAAGAAAGTAATCGGCGGCAACTAAAGTTAAAACTAATAAAAAATGCTAGCGGCAGCTAAAAAAAAAAAGAAAAAAAAAAAAAAAAAAGAAAATATAATAAGCTAACCTATAACACAAGCTAGTTTTGCACACAAGCAAGTTTCGCACTTTTTTTGGAGTACTTTGTAAGCTAATTTTTTATGCAAAAGTACTTACACTACTTTTTAATAACTTTGCGAAAATAGGTTATACAACAAAATAATTGGTATTATTAGATTTGTAATAAAATAACGAATCTAATAATATTTTATTTTATTTTCTAACTATTTTATTTAAAGCGTTATTAGAAACTACGCTAAAATAATTTCTGCAAATTTGTTTTTTAAAGCTATACGCCCAAATAAAATAGCTACAAAATAAAAGAAAATACTATTAGATTTGTTATTTTATTACGAATTTAATAGTACTAATTATTTTGTTGTACGACCTATTTTCGCGGAGTTATTAAAAAGTGGTGTAAGTACTTTTGCATAGAAAATTAGCTTACAAGGTACTCTAAAAAAAGTGCAAAACTTGCTTGTGTGCAAAATTAGCTTGTGTTATGGGTTATATATTTTGTTTTTAAATCAGCTTACTAAATAATTTGCGTTTAAAGCAACGCGTTATTGTAAGCTTAAATATTTAAAAATTACTTAGAATGCGCAGAATTTTTTTATTGTTTATACTTATTTTTTACTAATTTTAATTAATTTCTAGCTTTTAATTTTATATTATACTTTGTTATAATTTTATTTTTAATTACACTAGTACTACTTATAATAACACTTAACTTTATACTTAAGTTAAAACAACTTACTACAGGAAAAAAAAATAATTATTATAATTTAAGTGCACTATTAATTAAACTATTAATTAAAGTATGCTTTTTTTAATTTTGTTTGCTTATATTACTATAATTTATTTAAGTGTGCTCCGCATACTATTTTTTGCTTTTATAAGCTTTAGTTTTGTATAAAACCTACTATATAGAATATATATTATATTGTATTTAACCTTAAGAAACTTTTTAAATGTGACAATTTTATAATAAAATAATAAATTTATTATTATTAGTAAAAAAACATATTGCTAAAAAAAAATTAAAAAAGTTATTAAAGCTTTATAAAAGCAATTTAGTTTTAATATTAAAATAATAATTTAGCAGTTTAATTAAACTATGCTTACGTTTTAAAACATTTAACGTAATAAATATAAGCTTTTTTAATTTATTTAGCACAAACTACGTTATATTTATATAATAAATATATTAATAGCTAACAACGTTAATTAAAAAAGTATTATAATTTAAATTTGTAACAACATGTTATTAAAAATTAAACAGTTTATTTAATTGCTATATAAAAACTAAATTTTTAACAAGTATATAACGTTAATTAAAAAAGCTAAAAATAATTTAAATAATATAGCTTATAAAGTAAATAGTAAACATAACTTTACTTATTACGCTATATATAAACGTTTTTTACAAACAAAAACTATAGCTTAAAAAAACTATTATATAAGCTAAAACAATATTAATTAAATACATTTTATTTTGTTTTTTTACTATATTTTTTATAATAATTATTAATATTAGTTTAATAATTATAACTTTTATAATAATTAAAAATTTTAAAATAGCATTAAGTTTTAAAAAAATTAGTATTTTTAAAGTAGCTAAAACAGTTATTATAATAGCAGCTAAACTTAAAGTTAACTTTAAAACTGTAGTAATAAACAATTTTTATTATAATAATAAAATAATAACAAAAACAAAAATAAAAATTGTTATAACTATAATTAAAAGCATAAAAACGTAAACTAAATTTATTTTGCTAAATAAACTAATAAAAGCAATAATAATAATAACTATTTAAACAGCGTTTAATTATATAATAATAATTATAATAAAGTTATATAACGTGGTTTATAAGCAAGTTGCCTATTTAAGCGAGTCGCCCGGTTTTTTAGCACCTACCTTATAAGGAAATTCCCATACAAAATTCGTCCGTGCATAAAAATAACGATAAGGCTATAACTTTACTTATATAACTCCGATAAGCTTCGGACCTTTTTTATTATAAATCTAACTAAAAAAAAAATATAGGTTACTATTTTATTTCTTTATATTATTTAACCTTTATAGTTAAACGGAAAATTACGCTAAATTTTAATATAATTTTCTGTTTAATTATAAAGGTTAAATAATATAAAGAAATAAAGTGGTAACTTATATTTTTTTTTTAGTTAAATTTATAATAAAAAAAGTCCGAAGCTTATTAGAGTTATATTAGTAAAGTTATAGCTTTATCAGCAAAAGTACTTTTTGTATACAGAATGTATAAGAAAAATACTGCCAAGCCAAGTAGGCAACTCGCTTATAAACCACGTTATAGTTATTATATTATTATAAACATTTTTATATAGTTGTTAAAAAGCTTAAACATTATTATGTTTATAAAAAAACTTACTGTTAAAAACTTTTTTTAGTTTTTTTTTTAATTAACTTTGTTTATTATATTTATAGCTATTATAATACGCTTTTTTATTTAAAAACTAACTTTTTAAACATTTGTAAAAATGTTTAATAAGTGTAGTTAATACTGTTTATAATTTTAAAGCAGTTTTATGTTAAAAAGTTGTGTTTAAAAAAAAAGTAAAAAAAAAAAAAAAACAATATATAATAACCTATAACACAAGCTAGTTTTGCACACAAGCAAGTTTCGCACTTTTTTTAGAGTACCCTGTAAGCTAATTTTTTATGCAAAAATACTTACACCACTTTTTAATAACTTTGCGAAAATAGGTTGTACAACAAAATAATTAGTACTATTAGATTCGTAATGAAATAACAAATTTAATAGTATTTTCTTTTATTTTGTAGCTATTTTATTTGGGCGTATAGCTTTAAAAAACAAATTTGCAGGGATTATTTTAGCGTGGTTTTTAATAACGCCTTAAATAAAATAGTTAGAAAATAAATAAAAATACTATTAGATTTGCTATTTTATTGCGAATCTAATAGTACTAATTATTTTGTTATACAACCTATTTTTGCAGAGTTATTAAAAAGTGGTGTAAGTATTTTTGCATAGAAAATTAGCTTACAGGGTACTCCAAAAAAAGTGCGAAACTTGCTTGTGTGCAAAACTAGCTTGTGTTATGGGTTAAACAAATAAAAAAAAATACGTTTTATAACAATTATAAATAAAAATATTTTTGTTAAAAATGTTATAAACGTATATAATATTTAAACTAATTTTTACGCTTTAAGTTTTTTTTATTTAAAGTTTAAAATATAATTATTTTTTATAACAAAAAATATTAAAATTTATAAAAATTTTAAAATTAAAAAAACATTTATTAAATATAAGTTTTTGCAGCAATTTAGTTATATAATTGTTTTAAAATAAACTACTTTAAAAAGCATTAATAAAAAAAGTGTTAAAATAATTAAATAAACAAAATTTATATTTTACTATTAAAAAGTAAACAAAAATAATAATTTTAAAACTTTTATATTTTAAAAAAGTAATTAAATAATAAATAATAAGTTAAAGCTTAAATACTTTATTAAAAATAATTTTTAAACGTTATATATTAGCCAATATTAACCTTTTTAATAATAAAATTATAAAGTTATAAACAAAAAAGCAATAAAGCTAAAACAAAAAAAATTAGCGTATATTATAATAAAATATAAGCTACTTTTTATTAATTAAAACTTTTGCTTTTTTTATTTTATTAAAGCGTTATATATAACGCATCCCACAAGCTAGTTTTGTACACAAGCAAGTTTTGCACTTTTCTTGGCGTACCCTGTAGGCCACTTTATATGCAGAGGTATTTACTCTACTTTATTATAACTTCGCAAAAAAAGGGTGTACAATCAAATAATTAGTACTATTAGATTCATAATGAAATAACGAATCTAATAGTATTTTCTTTTCTTTTATAACTATTTTATTTAAAGCGTTATTAAAAACTACGCTAAAATAATCCCTGCAAATTTGTTTTTTTAAAGCTATACGCCCAAATAAAATAGCTATAAAATAAAAGAAAATACTATGAGATTTGTTATTTCATTAGGAATTTAATAGTACCAATTATTTTATTGTACAACCTTTTTTCGCGAAGTTATAATAAAGTAGAGTAAGTACCCCTGCATATAAAGTGGCCTACAGGGTACGCCAAGAAAAGTGCGAAACTTGCTTGTGTGCAAAACTAGCTTGTGGGATGCGTTATTATTTTTAATATAAAAACATTTTATATAATATTAATTATAAATATAACTAATAAAGTTTTATATATTAATAAAAATATTAAGCTAAAACATATTATTAAAAACTAAAGCAGTAAATATTATAAAGTGTTTTAAAAAAAAGCTATAAAAAAGTTTTTTTTTGTTATAACTACTGCTAAAACAATATATAATGTAATAAATTAAAAAATTTTTATTAATACTATATTAAATATAGTTATAAATGCTAAGTTTAATTTAAATTTAATAGCTTATATTATTATTATTAATATAATGCTTGCTTATAACTTGTTTACGTTTAACAAAATAGCTAAAATAGCTAAAAACTACTTAAAGCATTTTAATTTAATTACTTTAATGTTTAACGCTATATTTAATATTGTTTAAAGCTTGCTAACAGCTTTTTTACTAGTTTTAAATAAAAAAAATTTTTTATTTAAAGTGTTTTTTATGTTTTTTTATTAACAAACATAAATAATGCTTTAATTTTTAATATGTTAACAATATTAAAAGTTGTTTTTTTAAAAATAACAGTTATTAACAAAATATTTATAGTTAATATTAATATAACAGATTTAAAAATCGCTGCTTTTTTTAAGCTATTTAAACTAAAATTGTTTAAAATTTATATAATACTTAGTATTAAAAAGCTAAAAAACTTGTTTAAACAAGTTATAAAAAATAAAATTTATATTTATATTAAACAAACATTCATTGCAAATTAGTTTGCTAAAATAATTAAAGCGTAAAACATTTAAACTAATAAAAAAACAATAAACAATTTTTTTAATTAGTAAATAAAATTTTTTTAGTTAAAAAATAATAAAATTATAAATTTAGTTTATAGTTATATTTACTTAATTATAAAAACATAGTAATGCTTAATAAAATTTATAATAAATTATATAAAAAAAAAATGTATAAATTTTATTAATAAACTTTATTTATTTACTTATTTATTGTTTGTTATATAATGTATTATTTATAATAAAAATGTAAGGGTTTAAATTATGAGTTGTGAAGTTGATAATTTATTAGCTACTCTTTATGTTAAAGGGCTGTTTGGAATATTATTATATATATGGATTCTATTCTAAGGAAGGAACGCCATCCTTACAGACAGCGTTTAGAAAGACGGGACAGCATTTGAAAAAACCGGACAGCATTTAAAAAAACACCGTTTCTAATGCTTTATTAGGCTGCTTTCCTTTTAAAACGAAAAAATAACGTTTACGTTGTTTTAAAAGAACTGAAAATAATATTTTTAACGCTTAAATAATTTTAAAAACTAAAACTGCAAATAATAACAATAATTACTTTAACTAGTCTTAAGTGATTTTAATAATTAAGATAAAAACTGTAATAACAACGTTTACTATGTTTTAAATAACGTGTGCTAGGCTTAAATAACTCTAAAAAGTATAACTGTAAAAAAATAGCGTCCGCTTAACAATAATATTGCAAAAAAATACAACAAAACTATATTAAAAAATGATTTCTGTAATAAAATAAAGTTAAAAAAAAGAAATTAATATTAAAAAATTATAGTTATACAAAAATAACAGTAAGAATTAAATATAAAAAAGCAGAACATAATTAAACGCTAAAAAAAAAATGCAGTACAACAGTTTAAAATTAAAAGACTTAAAAACAAAATATTTAAAAACTGCAAAATAAAACAGCAAAACATTAAAAAATGTAAGTAGCTATAAATGCAGATATTATTAAGATTTTGCTATATATTATTAAAACAAAATTTTATTAAAATAAAACAAATACTAAGTTTTTTTAAGCGTTTAAGTTACACTTTTTTTTACAAACGTAAAAATTTGTATTTTACTGTTTTATAGTTTTAATTTGTTTTAAGTGCACTTTTGTTTTTTTAAGGTTAATAAGTTTAAGCTATAGCTGCTATTTAATTTAAAAATATTGATTAAAAGCTTTCTAAACGTTTTATGTTTATATATTAGCGTTGCAAATAATAAAGGCTTAATTAACTGCTGTTTTTTGTTTAAAAAACGCTATGCTTTTTTAATAAAGTTTAATAAGCGTTGTTTTTAAATAATTACGTCTAACAATTGTTATTTTTAAATAATTAAGTTAAATAAAAGTATATGTTTGTTTAAAACTGTTTTAACGTATTAAACAACGCTTTTTTTAACAGCGTTAACAATTTTGTTATCTAAAGTCTTTACAAATCTGTTAATATTCTTTTATATTAAAAACTTTATAAAAAGTATGTTTATAATTTAAAAAACTGCGTTCTAGTTTTATATGTTTATAATTAATTATTTTTTTATAATATAACCTCTGGTTTTAATATTTAAAACACTTATTACCTTTACAAAGTTTTATATAAACATTATAAACGTTAAGCAAATAATATTAACGCTTGTTTAAATAACTTTTTTTTATAAATATGTAATCAGTTTTTATGCCAACTTTAAAAAAAATGCAGCATGCTATATTAACATTTTTTACAAATATATGCGTATATTATATAACAATTATTTTAAAGTTGCAATATGCAACATTTATTATGTTCTAAGCTATATTTCTAGCCGGCATAAAAATGTTATAAAGTTAGGCCAGCAGTTTTAGCTTAGAAATGTTAGCAAAAACGCTATTACAGTTAAAGTTTAATGCCTTTAATAACAGTATTATTACGATCGGGTCCTATTCCTTATATATGTAAGCTTTCCACATAGGTTAGTTCACCTACAAGTATGGGTCGTCGCTTGGTCCGTATGACTAAAAAAAGGGTAACACTCAGTAAAAAATAACACAAAGGATATTGTACAAAAATGTAATAAGTAATCGTTAAAAAGTTAACTCTTTTATAATATATTCCAAAAACTAGACTATAAGCTTAAATTAAACAGTAAAATAAAAAAAAACTAATGCTAATTACAAAAAAAACTCTTTACGTTTTTATAATATTTCCTTTTTTTATATATTTCTTAAATAGCAATAAATAAAAACTTATCCTAAATATCTTAAATAACAATAAATAAAAACCTATTTTAACTATCTTAAATAGCAATAAATAAAAACCTATTCCAACTATTCTAAATAGCAATAAATAAAAACTTATTCCAACTATTTATTACGTAACTCCTACGCTTATAATTAGCTATAGCTTATCTTTTAGTTCAGCCTTTTATTTAGTTTATAACTACGCTAGGTTTTCCTTTTAAGCCGTCTTTTTATTAGTTCATAACACTATTCCCTTTTTTTTAAAATTATTGTCCTTAATAATAAATAGTAAGTATCCGTGCCTTCTGCATAATTTCTTTTTTTTTTGCCTTATTTTTTACTATAGCTAATCGTATAAAAAAACATTGCAAAAAACGTAATTTCCTTTTTTTTACTATTATTTCTTATGCTTTAATTACCATATTTTTTCCATGCTTTTATTGCTAACAACATAAATTTAAATACTTATTTACCAAATCCAAATCAAATTGTTATTTTGCTTATATTTACAATATCCGCTTTTAGTATAACGCCAAAAGTCTGTTTGCCGAACAACTTAACAAAATTGCTGCGCAATACAAATTGCTAAAAAAAAAACTAAAAGTTTCTAAAAAAGCTGCTAAATTAGCGCTTGCCTATATATGTTACTTTTATAAACAAAAAAAAATATAATATAATAAAATAATAAAAGCTATAGCTTATAGTATTATAGATTTAAAAAAGTTTAAATTTTTTAAAAAACGCAAGTGTAAAAAAAAAAGTTGTTAAGTTAATAAAACCTCCGCTTTTGTAGCCGCTTTATCTATTTTTAACTAAAACGTACTCAACTTTTTTTCCGCTTAAAAAATCAATTCTGCCTTTTTAGCTTTAATTAATCAAAATGCTATTAATAAAATAATACAACTGTTTATATTGCATGCTACAAATGCTTTTTAAGTTTTTAAATATTTTCTGCATATAAATATTTTGCTTATTTAACTAAATACTTTATTGTTTGTTTTTTTTAACGTAAATTTAATATTTTTTTTACTTTATACTCTGCTTAATCTTTTTTTACTTTAATAAACGTTTTTAACATAACGTTATCTAATACTTTTTTTAATAATAAAATATAAAAAATTAAATATATTTTTATTTTATAAAATAATAATAGTTAATAATTAGTTTTTAAAATAACTTTCTTAATTTTAAATAGCTTAATTTGTTTAAAATCCAGTTTGTTGCTAAATCGTTTAGTTTTAATATTTTTTTTTAAAAAATACATTTTATTTCTTTTTTTTAAAATTAGTTTTAACAACCTTAATTTATTATAATATGCTTTTATATGTTGCTAAATAAACGTTAAATTGTTCTTAAATCTTTGTTATATTCCAATAAGCTTGTTTGCTTGTTTTTTTGCTATTAGCGCCGTCGCTTCTAAAATCTATGTTTAACTATCTTTTAAATTAAATTTATAGTTTGCTTTAAATAATAACATTTTTATATTTTTGTTGCTTAAACTATTATAAGCAAATTCTGCTAAAAATAATAATTCAACTTAGTTATTTTATTATTTATTAAAATAATACTGCAGGTATTGTTTTAATATTTGGTTTAATTTTTCGGTTTGTTTATCTATTTATAAATAATAAGCTATAAATAATTAATGCTTAATTTTTAAAGCTTTTATTAATAATTGCCAATATTTAAAAGCTATAATAATATTTTTATTTATAATAGCTTTTTTTAAAATGCTATATTTATTAAAAATATGTTGCAATATTGTATACGCAAGTTTTTTTGCTATACTTAATTTTTTATATAGCACAAAATGCTTATACTTTATAAGTTTGTTTACAATAATTAAAATTAAATTATATTTAATTTTTATTATTAATTTTTTTAATTTTAATAGCTTAATAATAAAATTAAATAATATAACTTTTTATGCTTTATTAAATATTTTAATAAGCTGTAACAGTTTATAAAGCTTATATTTTGCTACTTTTGTCTTTTTATAAAAGTTGCACTTTTTGTATACTGTTTTAAAAATCTAATTCTAATCTTATATTACAAAGTTATATTTAAATTTTTTATAAGTTTTATAAAATCCTTAATATTTATATAATAATATTTTATAAAAATGCTAAACAAATTCTTTTTGTAAACTATTAAATATTACTATTTTTGTTTTATACTTAAGCTATTTATTTTTGTTAATTAGGCTTGGTATTGCATTTAGTGCTAAATATAGTGCTGTTTTTTTAATTCGTTTTATTTATTAATTATTAAGCAACTGTTTTATATATGCTAGTGCTAAAACAAAAGTTTTTTCAAATTTTTTTTAAAATAATATTTATTTTTTTTTTAGTTAATCTGTTTTATGTTCATTTTTCCAGCTTAAAATATCTGCTTTTAAATTTTTTTTGTTTTTAATATAAATAATTTTAAAATTGAATTGCAATAAGAATTCCGCTTATTTAACTTGTTATTTGTTTAAAACCTTAATTATTATAAACAAAATTAGGTTTTTATAGTTTAAAAAGACTTTAACTAGTGCTAAAGCTTTATTTAAATAATGTTTTTATTTTTTAAATGTTTAAACTATAGCTATAAGCTTTTTATTTAGTATTAAATAATTTATTGCTAGTTTTAAAAACTTTTTTAAAAAAAATGCTACTAAATATAATTTTTTGTTTTTATTTTATTATTTTAGTTGTTTACTTATTGCTATATTATATGCGTTAACTTTAATTTTAAATTTTTTGTTTAAATTTAATAATTGTATTATTAGTTTTATAAAAATTGCTTTTTTAATCTGTTTAAACGCTTTATGTTTTTCTGCTTTTTATTTAAATACTGCGTTTTTTTTATAAAGTTTGTAAATAATGCTATATATTTTTTAAATTTTGCAACTAAAAGTTGTATATAATTAATAAATATTATAAACAATTTTATATTTTTAAAACTGTTTAATATAAGCTATCTTTTTATTGTTTCAATTTTAAATTTTTAAATTTTTATTTTGCTTAAGGTTATAATAAATTTTAAAAAGTCTACTTTTTATATATAAAACTTGCTTTTGTTTAAATAAACTTTTAGTTTAACATTTTGCAATATTTTAAATATTTTTTTTATATATTTTTTATATTTTTTTAAAATTTCTAAATAAATTAAAATATTATTTAAATAAACTATTATAATTTAATTTAAATAGTTTTATAACATATTTATAATTATTTTTTAAAAACTTGCTAGTATATTAATAAGCTTAAATAGCATTATTTAATATTTATATAGTTTATAAGATATTTTAAACGCTGTTTTTTATTCGTTTTTTTTTGCTATTTGTATTTAATAATAAACGTTAAGCAAATCTAACGCTATAAACTATTTTGCTTTATAAAATTAATTTTTTAAATTGTTAATTTATAGTATTAGTTTTGCAAATTTTTGCGTTATAAAGTTTCTATAGCAATAGTTAACTACTAATCTTCATTTTAGTTCTTTGTTTTTTTTTGCTTTTTTTAATACTTATAAAATTAAATATTTTGCTAAAGATTATAACAGTTAAATAAATCCTTTTTTTAAATTTTCTTTTAAGTATTGGTTTAACTTTTTTAGCTAATTTTAATTTATTTTATATATTAAAAAATGTTTTAAATATTGTTTTTTTTTTTAAAAATATATAATAATTTTATTTATTATATTTTAATAATTTTGTTTTTTTTAGTTGCTTAAACAAGTTAGCAAACTTTGCGTACTTTTTTAATACGTTATTTTTTTGTTCTGCCTTTAGTTTTTTAACTATTAAACACATTATTATGCTTTTTTTAAATTTGCTTAACGCTTTTTTTAGCTTATTAAAAGCTAAATTTCTTTTTAGCGTATTTTATTAAAGCTGGCCAGTGCTTTAATTTACTTTAAAATTGCTTTTTTTTAACTAGGGTATTTTTAAAATTGCATTAAAACTATATATATTAATAATATTAAACATAAACTTTTCTTTATAATTATAAATATTAAAAAAAAGTTTTGTAGTTTTTTATTTAATTATGCTACTGTTATAAATACTAAAACTTTTATTAACTATTATAAATAAATAAAAGTTATTTTTAAACTTTGTTAATATTTTTGTTTTTTAAACAAATTATAAAAAAATAAAATTTTATAATACTTTTATATTAAATAAAACCTTTATTTGCTTTTTTTAATAACTTATGTTTATTAATACTTATGCTTTTGCATACATGTTTGCTGCATACAAAAACCTTTCGATCGATTAAAATAGTTATTAGTTTATGCTAACTGCTTGTTATTGTTTTTTATTTTCTAAGCTTTTTATTATTAGTTTTTGCTTTTATTTTTATTATTTTTATTATTTTGAGCCAACATTTTAAATATAATATTAAAAAATATTGCTGCTTATTATTTTAGTTTTTTTTTTGTTTATAAAAATAACTTTCTCTTTTTTTTAAAAATAAGTTGTTATATATTAGCTTTTTATTTAATTTAATAGATTTCCAATTTTTTTATTATATATACCTAATATTAGTTATAAATATATAATTTTGATTTTTTTTTATAACTAATACATTTTTAAGTTCGTTTTAAATCCTTTTTAAAAATAGCATATTTATTTAAGTTTTAATGTTTAAATAACAAATGTTTAACTTTGTTAATTTTATATGGTTTTTTTATTAAATTTTTATTAATTTGTTATAAAAACTATTAGTTTTATATTTTGTTTACTATATAAATATAATATTAATATATTATACAATATATTTAAAAAATTTTATAATATATTTTATATTTTAATAATAGCTAATTTTTATTTAGCATTATTGTTTTGTTATATTAATAACTTATTGTTATAAGTTGTATAATTGTTTTTAAATTATTAGTAATATTGGTTTTTATTTTTATTAACAATTTTAATTTTTTTATTTTTTAGATTTTTGCTAATTTTGGCTATTGTATGCCTATTAGTTCTTTTTGTAGTACTTTATAAATAGTTTTAAGATCTTGTTTTTATTTTATTTAAATATTTTTAAAGGTTTAATATTATATGTTTTTTTTTTAAATTAATTTTGCTACTGCATTTTTAAGCTATTTTAAGTTATTTTAGTAGTTGTACTATTTATATTTGCAATTTTTGCTTGCTAAACATTATTTTTTTTTAGCTAATTATTGTTTATAAAATTATTGTTAATACTTACAGTTTTATAAATAAAAGTTATAATTTTATGCTTTTTTTTTTTTATAATCTATTTATTTGTATAAATATAACAATTGTTAATATTTTTTTAATAAAAACATTTTACGTTTTATATATATACAAATTTTTTTATATATAAGTATATTTTGTATTTTTAATATAATTTTAAATATGTTTTATATTTTTTTTATATATTTTGTTTATTATTGTTATTTAATAATTTATTTTGTTTAAATTTTTATTATAAATATTTGTGTTAATTTAAAATATTTTTTATTTTACAAGCGCTTAAACTTTTTATACTTTTTTATATAATATTTTTTTTGTTTGCTATTAAAACATTTAACTTAGTTTTATTTTTTTTAAAGGTTTTATAGTAGTTATAGCCTTACGTTTTATTAATTTTAGGTATATTTTTATTGCTATTGTTTATATTTTTTAAGTTTGTTTTATATTAGCTATAAAATTTGATTTTTGTTTTTTTTTTATTATTGTTTTTTAAACAATTAATTATTAATTTTAATTGCTTTAGCTACATATTTTTTAAAATTTTTTAGTTAGTTATTTTTATAAAGTTTATTTTAAACTAAATCTTTTAATTTTTTGCAAAAAATTGTTATTAAAATGTTATTGTTATTTTATAAAGTTTATAATACTAGTTTGCAAAACTTTGCTACATATTTATATGCTAGTTTAATTTGTTTAATTTTTAGCAGCTGCTGTTTAATTTGCTATTTTTTTTTTAGATTTTTATATATATTTGTTAAAGCTTTAGCAAATTTGTTTATACTTTTAAACATATTTTTAATTTTAATGCTTTAATTATTTTTTTTTGTTTTTATATATTTTTTTATTTGTAGTTTAAATTATTTTAGCGTACTTTTTGTTAAAAATCCTGCTGTATAAAGAACTTTTTTTTTTTTTTTTTTAAAAATCTTTTTTATAATGCTTTATATAAGCTCTAACCTAAATTAAAAATCTTTTAAAATATTCTTAAAATTTTTTAAACTTATTTAGTTTGTTAAATTTGTATTGCTTAACTTTAAATGCATTATTAAATTAATTTTTAAGTTGCTATGTTTGCGCGTTATATATTAATAATTTATTTATTAAAATGTTAATTTGTTAATTTAAGTTAATTAATTTTTATTTATAGCTGATTTAAAGCAAAAATTATTATTTTTAAAATTAGATTTATAAGTTTTGCTATTTTGCTTTATACTTTTATACAATATTATATAACATTTAAAAAAGTTAACTGTTTAAAATGTTATAATCGGGTTTTATTTTTTATATATATAAGCTTTTTATATAAGTTAGTTTATTTATAAGTATAGGTTGTCGCTTAGTTTGTATAACTAAAAAAAAAAAATATTTAGTAAAAAGTAATACAAAAAATATTATGCAAAAATATAATAAATAATTGTTAAAAAGTTAACTTTTTTATAATATATTCTAAAAATTAAATTATAAATTTAAATTAAACAGTAAAATAAAAAAAAACTAATGCTAATTATAAAAAAAACTTTTTACGTTTTTATAGTATTTTCTTTTTTTATATATTTTTTAAATAACAATAAATAAAAACCTATTCTAACTATTCTAAATAGCAATAAATAAAAACCTATCCCAACTATTCTAGATAACAATAAATAAAAACTTATCCCAACTATCCATTACGTAACCCCTGCGCTCATAATTGGCTATAGCTTGTCTCCTGGTCCAGCCCCTCATCTGGTCCATAACCGCGCTAGGTCTTCCTTTTAAGCCGTCTTCTTATTGGTTTATAACAAGTATTAAAATAGTAGCTTAATTAATTTTTAGCGCCTATAAATAATAATGTTTATAATACGCTAGCCAAAATAGTAAAACTTTTATATTAACATTAAAAATAACTAAAAACGCAAGTCCAGTTTGTATTAACTAATACTTAATAATATTTAATAATGTTTTAAACTTGTATTTAACATTTTTATAAATACGCAATCTTTTAATTTATTTTTTAGTTAAAATAACAATATATTTCTTTAAAATAGCAAAATTGCTTTGTTTTTAAATAGTAGCAATGTTTTTAAATATATGCAATACTAAATTATACAAATTAGTTTTAAACAGTTGGCAATATAAATAAATAAATGCAAAAGCTTTAACCACTTTTTAGATGTTAAAATCCTGCTTAGCAAAGTAGTTATTAAAAACAATACAAAAGTATTATAACAAACTTTTAACGTTTGCAATTAAGTTTGCGTTTTAAATTTTTATTAGCCGGTTTTTTTAGTAGATTTTGTTTTTGCTTTTATTATAAAAACTTTTTTAATTGCTTTATGCTTTAATAACGTTTTTATAATTGTTAATTACATAGTTTTTAATATTTTGGTTAATAGTAGCAGCATGCTTTTGTTTTATTATGCATACGTTGCTTTTGTAATTAAATATTAGTTTTAAAACATTAATTAATTAAAGCTTATTAACCTAGTTATTAAATAAAAAAGAATTTATTTACATAACTGTGTAACAGTTTTTTTAAATTAGTGCTGCTATTAAGCTAAGTTAAAAAGCGTTTATATAAAGTAAATAATATATATAAATTAGGTTGTATAAATGTATTAATAATTATTAATATATAAATAGCAATAAAAAAATATTTAAGTAAATTAAAATATTTAAAAAGCGTTAAAATAAGTTAAAAAGCTAAAAAAAAATAGTGTATACTATATAAATAATAAAAATAAATAGTATTAAAGCATTAAAATGTAAAAATGTTTAGAAAATATAGCGTTAGCTATAAAAAGAAACAATAAAAAAATAACACTGTTAATATAAACAATGCAATAAAAATAATGCAAAAGTATATAACAAGCTGTCCTAAATTGTTATAAAAGATAGTGACTTAATAATAAAAACTTGTACTTTTATATATTATAAGGCAACAGTATTTTAATATTAGTTTTAAAAATAATGTTAACAATTTTTTAGTTTTTTTATTATATGTTATTATTGTTAAAAAATGCTTTTAAAACAACGTTGTATATTTTTATTTTTTGCTTGTTAACTGTTAAAGAATGTTTTAAATTAAATTTTTTTATAAGCTTGGCAACGTTTTTTATAAAAAAGCTGCAAAAATATTATTTATTATACATATCTTTATATTTTTTTTATTTAATTAAGTATTTTAGCAATAAAACCTTTTTATACTTAACTAATTTTTGCTAAAACAACGTTTTAATTTTATATAACACTTAGTTGTTAGTAGTTTTTTATATAAAAATGTGTTTTAAATGCAGCTTATGCTGCTAGAACAAATCTTTATTAGGCGGGAACAGAAACAGATATATAACTAATATTATATAATGTATACGCTAATTTTAGAAAAAGTTGAATTTATATGCAAATTTTTCAACCTTTTTTATAACAGTAAAAAAGCTTGTTTTTTGCAGGGACTACTTTTGCAATAAGTTATTAAAAAAATAGTATTTTTTATAAAGTTTTAAATAAACTTAATTTTTAGCTTAAAATTATATTAGGTTATGTTAGGCGTTATATTTAATTTTAATATTTGCTGCTGCAAAATCGATAGCTATTTTTGCATTTTTTTAGTATAGTTAACAGTGCAGGTTAAAATTAGGTGCTTTTTTAAGCACTTTTAGTATAAACATTATATTTTTTGGTTTAAATTTTAATACTATTTTATTAAACAAGCGTTTGGTTATTAAAAACTTTGCGTTATTAAAATTATGTTATAACAACAGTATAAGATTTGCTTATATTAAATTTATTTAATATGCGATATAGTAACATATTATAATCTTAATGTTTTGATTACATTGTTTGCTAAGCTTATTTGTTTATAAATAATAGCTTGTTAAAACTGCTAATATAGTTTTTATTTTTTGCTAAAAGGTTTGCTAAAAATTAGATATAAATTTAAAATCTTTGTTTAATATAATTTTGGACAAGATTTTTTAATTGTAAAGCAATAATAGCTAAGCAAGCTGTTTAGCCTAATGTTTAACTTTATATTAAATATTGCTTGAAATTAGAATTAAATTTTTATTAAATTTGCAAGTTATTATAAAAAAGGCATTAAATATATTAAAACCTTTTATTTGTTAAAAAGTGTTAATAAATAATACTTTTAACAACTTAATAATAAAATCTATAGCTAAAGTGCAGGGTTGCAAAATTAGTAAGTAGTATTGTTACTACAGGGTAGTATTACTAGAGTAGTATTAGTATTAGTAACAGTACTTACTACTACTACTGTAGTACTAGTAAATACTACTTACTACTGTAGTATTACTACTATTACTACTGTAGTATTTTAAAAAAAAAATATTTAATTTTTTTAATAAATAATATAATAAAAAAAATAGAAAATACTTAATAAATTTTTATAAATTTCTAGGTTTATTAATAAAAAATTAAACAAAAAATAATAAAATATAATTACGTTTTTATTATTAATTAATAAAAAT
>MU377416.1:0-17520 GCA_022495195.1 Xylaria digitata
AAGGGGAGTAAGTACCCCTGCATATAAAGTGGCCTACAGGGTACGCCAAGAAAAGTGCGAAACTTGCTTGTGTGCAAAACTAGCTTGTGGGATGCATTAGTGTTTTTTATATAACTTTTTATTGTTAACAAATTAATATTAAGCTATAACAAAATATGCTTTTTTTTATATAAAGTTTATTTAAAATTAAAAAAAATGTTATTAATATATTTTTTAATTAACTTAGCTATTTAATTAAATGGGCCACCTTTAAAACCCATATAAAAATCGTTATTTAATTTTTTAATAACTTTACAAATATTATAGCTATTAAAGTGTAGTTTGAAATTTTAAACTAACAACTTAATAAAAAATTCAAAAATATTTTTATTTATTTTTCAGCTATTTTATTAATAGCTATATAAAATAGTAGTAAAATAAACAAAAATATTTTTGAATTTTTTATTAAGTTGTTAGTTTAAAATTTCAAACTACACTTTAATAGCTATAATATTTGTAAAGTTATTAAAAAATTAAATAACGATTTTTATATGGGTTTTGTCACGATCGTGTAGAATGCCTTACAACATTGTATTAATGCTATAGACTAAGATTCTAAGCTGAAGAAAAAGAAAAAAAAAGGGACAGCGAAGCTTGCGATCTCTCAGAATTGGATATAGTATAATTACCACTTTGTAGGTTGTGGTCCGTGCGTTCCTTATCGATATAACAGTCTGGTGGTGGTCCATGCGTCACAGGTTTTAAGGGTGGCCCATTTAATTAGGTGGCCAAATTAATTAGGAAATGCGTTAATATTATTACTTTTTATATGTTTATTCTTACAGACAAAACGACGCTGTTATTGCCCTCCGGGCAATAATAGTATATAGGTCCTATATTTTTGCAATATACTCTTTAGATTAACTAGAACTAAAAGCTATTTTTACAGCTTAATCTGTTTTATTGCGGATTTTGTTAACAAATAGCTTATAAACTTTTTTTTTTTAGTTTTTATATAAACAGCTACTATTTGTTTTATTACGCAAAATTAAACCTTTATAGTAGCTATAAGTTAGTACTACATACTTTAGTAGTTTTAGCAAAATGTTTTTTTAAAGCGTACTGTTTAACTATTACGCTAACAAGCTTAAAAACAAGCTAGGCTTATAATTTTTGCAGATAAAACAACGCTGTTATTACTTAAAAAGCAATAACAATATCTAAGTTTTACATTTTTACAACATTTATATATTTATTATATAAACTTTAGTTTTTTAATATTAAATGTTTTAGCTTATTAAAACGTTTATATAATAAACAAATTAAACATTTAATATAAACACAAATTATTTATATTATAAAAATTTTTTTTTTTATATTTTGTAAAACGTATAACGTATAATACAAGTCTATTAATAACACAAGTTTATTAACAACTTTTTTATACTTTTGTATACTTATTGTTTATTTACTATTTATTTAACAACTAATAATAGCGCGCTTATAAAATAAAAAAGATATATAGCTTGTATTATAAGCTTTTGTACGCAACAAAAAATTAACTTTTAATTGTGCAGCAAAAATTTATAATGTTTTTTGTATAACGCTTAAGAATCGTTAGCTTAAAATTTTTTTATAACATAATACATTTTTATTAGTACAAAAATTAACCGATTTAAAAAAGCAAACTATTGTATAATATATAATAAATCTAGTTTTATAATTATTTCTGCTTTAATTAAATAGTATTAAAAATATAGCGAATTTCTTTTTATGCGCTTGTAACACAACTATGGTCGGCATTAATTAAGCTTTAAACTTTATATAACAATAACTTACTTTTTATACACGTTTTAATTAAAAAATTGATTACTAACGTATTTTTTGCAAAAATCTTAATACATATTAAAAGTAGTTTAAGTTTATACAATTAATAATAACTTTTAATAAAATTGCTAAAAAAAATATTTATAATTTTAATAAAACAAGCTTTATAATAAGCAAAATATTATTTAAAATAATTATTATAACTTTTAATTAGCATAAATAATTAAAAGCAATATAATAAAGCAATTAAAAATAATTGTTTATTATTTAAAATATTTTATTATATAGTTATATTATTTTATTATATATTATTTTAGCTAAAAAAACTTATTTTTTATTTTAATATAAAAATAGCAAATTGTTATACAATTAAGTTATTGCAACTATAAAAAATAGTTAAACAATAAATAAACAAAGTTTAAATTGGATTTAACATTTTAATAAACATATTGCTAGTTATATAAAAAATATTTATTGCTTATTTATTTTTAATAGCTATAAAAGCTACTACTTTATTAAATTTAAATTGTATGTTAAAAAATATAAAATTATTATTTTTTATATGCTTTTATACTTATTATATTAGCTTTAGCTTTTTAATATTAATTGTTTTAGCCTATTAAAACGTTTGTACGCTAATAAAATTAATAAATTAATATAATTATATATTATTTATGTTTTAAAAAAAGATTTTTTTACTGCTTTTTATTAAGCGTACAAAGCTTTTATAACAAAATTAAATATATAAAAAAGTTTTAAAAGTATTAAATTAGTTTTATATAACCCAAATTATATGCTTTTACAACTTAAAACTAAATTGCTAACTAAAATATTATTTAAATTATTTTTATTGTTTAAAAAACATTTATTTTTTTAAAAATTACAAACTTTATATAATATTAAAAATATGCAATCCTAAAATAATTATATTAAAAAAAAGATTATATAATATAAAAATAGCTTTTTTATAGCTATTTTAAATACTATTAATTAAATTATAAAAAGTATAACATTGCTTATATATAAAGTTGCATTATTAAAAAAAAAAGTTTTAACATTTTAAAAAGCAAATTATATATTTAGCTAACATTGCTGTACAAAAAACAAACGTATTTAAAATAAAAGATTTTTTATTATATAAAAAAAATAGGATTTTAAAATTAAGCAAGCTATTAAAAAGCAGATTTTAAAAAAAATACGTACAAATAATTATTGTATAAAAAGTAGTATAGCGCGCGTACAAAAGTGTAAAACATATAATAAGCTTAAACATAATGCGCACACTTGTTAAAATGTTATAAAAATATTTAATAAAAATATTTTTAATTAAATTAAATTAATTTTTAATGTTATAGTTAAGTTATTATGTTTGTTTGTACAAAGGTGTAAAAAAGTTGTTAATAAACTTGTGTTGTTAATAAACTTATATTGTATGTTATTTTAACAATTTTTACAGTTTTTTTATTTAACTACGTTTTATACAGCTTACAAATCTTTTATTTTTTATATAATAAATAATTTTCTATTTTATAATCAAGTTTTTTTTATATAACAATGTTAACTAAATTAATAATTTGTTTAATAAAAAGTTGCAATTTTTTTTTTTAATAATGCAAAACAATATATAACGTTAGTTATACTACACATAATTTAGCTTAAACCTTTAAAAATAGCTATAAAAAAGCTATTTTAATATTATATAATTTTTTGCTTAATATATTAAAATAGCAAATTTGCTTTAGCCAAATTATTTAAAATAATAAAATATTTATAGTTTAATAATTAAAAAAATAATAGTTTAATTTGCAATGTATACAAATAATAATCTAGTTAATTAATTATATATTTAAAATTATATAGCACTAATTTTGCTTTTTTAAAACTTTTTTATACGTTGTTTAAAGTTATTAATTTATTAAACGCATAAAAAAACGTTGTTAAAAAATCTTTTTTTTTAATATATATAATATACGCTTATATAAAATGTTTAATTTGTTTGTTATATAACCGTTTTAAAAAACTAAAACATTTAATATTTAATAGTTAAAGCTTATAAAAAAAATAAAAAAGCATATAAAAAATAATAATATTGTTTTTTTTATAATATAATTTAAATTTAATTAAATAATAGCTTTTATAGCTATTAAAAATAAAAAAGCAATAATTTTTTTTATACAACTTTTTATATGCTAATTAAAATATTTAATTTAATTTAAGCTTTATTTATTTATTATTTAATTATTTTTTATAGTTTTAACCTTTTAATTGTTTAATAATTTAATATTTTTATACTAAAGCAATAAATAGTTTTGTTTTATTAAAATAATATAAAATAAAATAATATAATTATATAACAAAATAGCTTAAATAATTATAAACTAATTTAAATTACTTTATTAAGCAGCTTTTAATTTTTATACGCGTTTAAATATAGTTATAATAAAATTAAACATAATTTTATTTATTATAAACTTAGTTTTGTTAAAGTTATAAATATATTTTTTTTAAATCTTATTTTTGTTTATTATTTTTTGTATAAAAACAAACTAAACATAATATTTAATTAAATTTTTGTTTAATACTTGCTAATAATTAATTTTTTAATTAAAACAGGTTTAAAGCTTTAATTGCTTTTATATAAAGTTTAATATTTAATTCTTTTTTATAAAGCGTTTTTTGCAAAGTTTTAATAGTTAGTTAGCTATATTTTTAATATTACAATGCTAAAATAAAAACAATTGCGCTATAAAGTTAATTATATATTATACGATTAAATTTTTTTTAGCTTTAATTAATTTAAACTTTAAAAATAATATTTTTGTTTTTTTTTTAAAACTTTATGTTTTTTAAACAAATGTTATACAAAAAATATTATAAATTTTAGCAGCTTTTTGAATAAATAAACGCAAGTTGTTTTCGCAAGCTTAAAAAGCAAGCTGTAAGTTGGCTTCTTTGTACAAGTTAACTATTGTTGTTAAAAAAAAAATAAGGAATTTTTTTGTATGCATACAAAAGTTGTAAAAAATGGCCTATTTAATTAGGTGGCCAAGTTAATTAGAAAATGCATTATACTAATAATATATTAATATATTTAAAACTAAAAAAAAAAATATTAAAAACAATATAAAAAGGTTATTTATTGCTTGCATAAAGTTTAATTATAAAAAAATTTTAAAAAATTTTAATTTAATATTATTATAATAAATTATTTAAACGTTATTATAAAAGCTAAAATTAGTATTTAAATCGATTTAGTAAAGATTAAAGCTATTATAAACTAAAAGTTTAAAAACTTTAATAAAATTAAAACAGTTTAATTTTTTTTAAAACTATATAACTTTATTTGCATATTTATTTATTATATTAGCAATATTATAAAATTATTAAACTAGTTATTTAAATAAAAATTAACGTATTAAAAAACGTTATTAGCAAAATTATTTAGCAGCAATAAAAAAACAAAAAATAAAAGCTTATAAAATACTTTTTTAAAACAATAACTGTATTAAAAAAGGCTTACTTTATATAAAACAAAAAAATGTTAGCTATAATATAAACTTTAAAGCATTATTGCTTAAAGCTTTTAAAACAAAAATTCTTTATTGTTATTAATTATTAAACCTTTTTATATTTTTTAATTAAACATATGCTTTTAATACGCCAAGTTTAATAAGCTAACTTTTTAATAAATTTTAATATTATTTTTTAATATAAACTTAAAAAAAAAAACGTAGTAACTAATGTTTTATTTAAAAAAACAGCTAAACTATTTATAATAAAAGCATAAAAAGCTAAAAAACATATTTTAATTATAATTAAACTTTAAGCTATAAAAAAACTAATAGCTGTTATAAAAAGCAATAAAATAATATTTAAAAAAGTTAAACTAATAAAACTAATTAAAAAAAAAACAAAGCTTAAAAGTTAGGCTATAAAGATTATTAGCTATAAGTGCTTAAAACCATTTTAAATAATATTATTTTTTTATAAACAGCTTTAATTAAAAAGTTATACTATTTTAAAATTACTGTTTATTTAAGCTAAAACAAAACAATTAAAATAATTAAGCAAATTTTTTATTAGTTTTATTTAAAACAAAATATTAAAAAATATATATATAATTGTTACAACTATTAAAAAAATAAAATATTTTAAAATAAAATATTTAAGCTATTATATTTAATATTAATATTATAAGCAGTATAAAAACAAATAATAGTAAACAAAAAAAACATGTTAAAAAACTGCTAAAGCTATAATTATATTTAAGCTTTTATAAACAAGTTTAGCTATTTGTTAGCTATACTTTTAAATAAAAAATTTAATACAGCAAAAATAGTAACAATATAATACTATTGTTTTTTATATCGATTTTTTAATATGCTAAACTATTAGCTATTAAATAATATAAAGCTTTTTATATTAGATTTTATAAAAAAAATTAACAAGTTAACTAAAATAAAACACTGCAATAATAACGCCTACTACTTTTAAACATAAAAAGCAATTAAATTTATTAATTAAAAACTTAACTAATAATTATAATTTTATATTAACAAATACTAAAATAACTAAAGCTTTTATTTATTAGCGTTAAATTTTGCTTATAATTTATTGTAGCATTTATTATTAAATATAGCTTTTTTAAAAATAGCTTTAAAAACCAATATATATAACCTATTGTTAACAAAACTTTTAAACAAAAAAATTAGTACGCTGCTGCAAAAGCTAGCACTAAAATTAATAAAATAAATATAAAAAGTCTAAAAAATAGCATACATATTAATAAAAGCAGCTTAAAAACAATAAAAATTATAAGCTAACAAAAAATGCAAACTAATTAACTTTAAAATAAAAAACAAAATATTTTTAAAAAAAAAAAAGTTTTTTATATAAGCATTAACTATTTAGCTAAACTTATAATTTATAAAACTATTCGAAATTTTAAAAAAATAAAGCTATAGCTACGTTTTAAACCTATTTTTATTATATAAAATAAAGAACTTATTTTATGCTAACTAATTATAAAAAGCAAATAACGCATCCCACAAGCTAGTTTTACATACAAGCAAGTTTCGCACTTTTTAAACTTTTGTACAATTAATTCTAAATAACTTAACAATTATATATTTAATTAATTAAATCTATTTAAAATCTAATTTATTAAACAATTTTATATTATTTTAACAAGTTTGCGTATTATAACCAGCTTTGCTGCAAAGCTTACAGCGTTGTGCGCAAATCTCCTGCCTTTTTATATAACAATTATTTTAACGATTTTTAGACTTTTTTTGCTCAGCAGCATTCTGTACAACTTATAGCTTTCATACTTTTTATATAGTAAGCAATCCTTTATTTTATAATCAAATTCTTTTTGTACAACAACGTTAGCTAAGCTTATTATTTGTTTTGCAAAAAGTTGCAACCTTTTTTTCTAATAATATAAAACAGTAAAAAATTACAGTTATACTATACAATAACTAGCTTATACTGTTAACAATAGCTGTTAAAAAACTATTTGTATGTTATATAACTTGTTTTTAAATATATTAAGCTTAAAATTCAGCTTTAATTAAATTATTTAAAATAGTTAATTGCTAATTCGCAAATAAAATAAGCAATAAAAGTTTGATTTTTAAAGTTTTTAAACAAAAGTCTAATTAAAAAATAACATATTTAAAATCATATAGTACTAATTTTGCTTTTTAAAAACCTCCTTAGATATTTGCTTTTGTTATTAATACGTTAAACGTTTTAAAAAACGCAAATAAAAAATCTTCTTTTAAAACGTATAATATATATGCTTGCATTAAATATTTAATTTTTTTGCTGTACGCCCGTTTTAATAAACTAAAACACCTAACATTAAAAAGCTAAAGCTTGTACAACAAATAAGCCAGCATATAAAATGTAATTATAAAATTTTCTTTATAATACAGTTTAAAAATAGTTAAATAATAGCTTTTATAGCTGTTAAAAATTAATAGCTAAAAAGCACTTTTTATACAACGCTTTATATATTTATTAAAATATTTAATTTAATTTTAACTTTGTTTGTTTATTATTTAACCATTTTTTATAGTTATAATTTTCTAATTGTTCAATAATAAGCTATTTTAATACCAAAGTACAAAATAGTTTTTTGCTACTAAAATAATATACGAAAAAATTGCATAACTGTACAACAAAATAGTTTAAATAATTATAAACTATTTTAAATTACTTTATTATATAGCTTTTAGTTTTTTTAATTGTTTAAACGTTGTTATAACCATTTTAGCTATAATTTTGCTTATTGCAAACCCGGTTTTATTAAAGTTATATATATTTTTTTTCTAAATTTCTTATTTGTTAATTATATATTATATAAAAGTAAACCAAACGTAATATTCGATCAAATTTTCGTTTTAAATACGCTAATAATTAATTTGGCAATTAAAACGCGTTTTAAACTTTAGTTGTTATTATACAAAGTTTAAAGTCCAATTCTTTTTAACGCAAGCTTTTTTGCGTAATTTTAACAATTAATTCGCCATATTTTTAACAACATTATGCTTAAAAAAAAACAATTATAAAACTAAGTCGATTATATATTATACAATTAATTGTTTTTTAAATTCGATAAGTTTTCAAATATACAAAAATGTAGCACATTTTATATTACGTCCGTTTTTTCAGTTAAATAAAGTACAAAAAAATATGTTAAAAATATTTGCTGCATATTGTACGCTTAAATCAAAGTTCATACAAATTGCTTTTAAAGCAAAAATTAAATCTGATTTGTTTTATATAAATAGCATATTAATTAAAACAGTATTAATTAAAATAATAAAATTAAAATGTTAATTGTACAAAAAAGTTTAAAAAGTGCAAAACTTGCTTGTGTACAAAACTAGCTTATAGAATACGTTAACAACTTATTATTATAACAGATTTAAACGCCTTTAAAACTTAAAAATATTAACAAAAAATTTAAGTACAAAATAAACAAAGTAAAAAAATTACGTTTATATAAAAAATATTACATATTACAATATTAAGTTTTTTAGCAAAAATATAACTTTAACAATATATAATATTTAGCAAAAAACTTTAAAAATGCACCTGCTGCATTTAAATAATTTTATAAACTATACTTTAAAGCTTTAAAGCTATTAATTAAACTAAAAAAATAAATGCACACAACTACTGCAAATAAACACATAAAAAACTATTTAAATAACAATATAATTAAAAAGTTAAAAAAAGCTATAATAACTAAACGCTACATTTAACATTAATATAAATTAAGATTTATATTTTTGTTTTAATAAAAAATATATAAATTATAACTTACAAAGTGGTAATTATATTATATTTAATTTTAAAAGATTGCAAGCTTTGCTATCCTTTTTTTTTTCTTTTTTTTCAGCTTAAAATCTTAGTTTATAACATTAATACAATATTGTAAAGCATTTTACACGATTGTGACAAATACTAACTATAGTTATATTACAAGCATATAAAAAAAATTTGCTATATTTTTAATACTATTTAACTAAAGCAAAAATAATTACTAAACTAAGTTTATTATATATTATATTATAAAAAAATTTTAAGCTAGCAATTTTTAAGCGTTATATAAAAAACATTATAAATTTTTGCTGCACAATTAAAAGTTAATTTTTTGTTGCGTACAAAAGCTCATAATACAAGCTAAATATTTTTTTTATTTTATAAACGCGCTATTATTAGTTGTTAAATAAATAATAAATAAACAATAAATATATAAAAGTATAAAAAAGTTGTTAATAAACTTGTATTATTAATAAACTTGTGTTATACGTTATATATTAAGCTATAAAATTAAATAATTTAAATTATATAATATAAAATTAATTTTTTAAAAACTTTTTTAAATATTAGCTTTTATTATAAAAGCTTTAACGTATAACACAAGTTTATTAACAACACAAGTCTATTAATAACTTTTTTATACTTTTGTATAAACAAACATAATAACTTAACTATAACATTAAAAATTAATTTAATTTAATTAGAAATATTTTTATTAAATGTTTTTATAACATTTTAATAAGTATACGCATTATGTTTAAGCTTGCTATATGTTTTATACTTTTGTACGCGCGTTATACTACCTTTTATATAACAATTATTTACGCATATTTTTTTTAAAATCTGCTTTTTAATAGCTTGCTTAGTTTTAAAATCCTGTCCTTTTTATATAGTAAAAGATTTTTTATTTTAAATACGTTTGTTTTTTATACAGCAACGTTAGCTAAATATATAATTTGCTTTTTAAAATATTAAAACCTTTTTTTTTAATAATGCAACTTTATATATAAGCAATATTATACTTTTTATAATTTAATTAATAGTATTTAAAATAGCTATAAAAAAGCTACTTTTATATTGTACAATTTTTTTTTTAATATAATTATTTTAAAATTGCATATTTTTAATGTTATATAAAGTTTATAATTTTTAAAAAAGTAAATGTTTTTTAAATAATAAAAATAATTTAAATAATATTTTAATTAATAATTTAGTTTTAAATTATAAAAGCATATAATTTAAGTTGTATAAAACTAATTTAATATTTTTAAAACTTTTTTATATATTTAATTTTGTTATAAAAGCTTTATACGCTTAATAAAAAGCAGTAAAAAAATTTTTTTTTAAAACATAAATAATATGCAATTATATTAATTTATTAATTTTATTAGCGTACAAACATTTTAATAAGCTAAAACAATTAATATTAAAAAATTAAAGCTAATATAATAAATATAAAAGCATATAAAAAATAATAATTTTATATTTTTTAGCATATAATTTAAATTTAGTAAAATAATAGCTTTTATAGCTATTAAAAATAAATAAGCAATAAATACTTTTTGTATAACTAGCAATATGTTTATTAAAATGTTAAATCTAATTTAAACTTTGTTTATTTATTATTTAATTATTTTTTATAGTTGTAATAACCTAGTTGTATAACAATTTGCTATTTTTATATTAAAATAAAAAATAAGTTTTTTTAGCTAAAATAATATATAATAAAATAGCATAACTATATAATAAAACATTTTAAATAATAAATAATTATTTTTAATTATTTTGCTATATTGTTTTTAATTATTTGCGCTAATTAAAAGTTGTAACAACTATTTTAAACAATATTTTGCTTATTATAAAGCTTATTTTATTAAAATTATAAATATTTTTTTTAGCAATTTTATTAAAAGTTATTATTAATTGTATAAGCTTAAACTATTTTTAATATATATTAAAATTTTTGCAAAAAATATGTTAGTAATTAATTTTTTAATTAAAACGTGTATAAAAAATAAGTTGTTATTATATAAAGTTTAAAGCTTAGTTAATGCTGACTGCAGTTGTATTATAAGCGCGTAAAAAAAATTTGCTATATTTTTAATATTATTTAACTAAAACAGAAATAATTGCAAAACTAAGTTTATTATATATTGTATAATAGTTTGCTTTTTTAAATTAGTTAATTTTTGTACTAGTAAAAATGTATTATGTTATAAAAAAATTTTAAGCTAGCAGTTTTTAAGCGTTATATAAAAAACATTATAAATTTTTGCTATATAATTAAAAGTTAATTTTTTGTTGCGTACAAAAGCTTGTAATATAAGCTATATATTTTTTTTATTTTATAAGCGCGCTATTGTTAATTGTTAAATAAATAATAAATAAATAATAAGTGTACAAAAGTATAAAAAAGTTGTTAATAAACTTGTGTTATTAATAAACTTGTGTTATACGTTAATTATTATATAAAAAAAAAAAATATGTGCTTAGCGCTATAAGCTTTGCGGCAAACTTGGCTATAATGCGCAAACTTGTTAAAATAGTATAAAAACGTTTAGCGAATTAAAATCTAAATAGTTTAAGTTAATTGTACAAAGGGTTGTTAAATTATTTTTAAATGTGCGTACAAAAGTTGTAAAAAGTGGCCTATTTAATTAGGTGGCCAAGTTAATTAAAAAATGTATTACATATTAATAAATTTGTTTAACAATTTTTATAGTTAAGTATTAATAAAAAATTGCTATTAAACTAAGCTTATTTTAAAGCTAAAAAAAAAAACTTTTTATTAAAAAACTTTTTGTTAAATATAAAAAGCTATAAAATATTAAAAATTAATTAATATACGTAGCTAATAAAAAGCTTTAATAATGTTAAATTTAAAATATTGTTTTATATTTTAATAGTTATAAATAATACTATTTAAATTTAAAGCTAAAACTATTTTGTTTTTTAAGTATTAATTTTGTTAGCAATAATTAATATAAAACTTTTGTTTTTGCAAATGCAGCTTAAAAGTAAATAAAACTAGCGTTATATTTATTTTTATAACTAGTTTAATAAAGTTTATTTTTAGCAGCTAATTTACTACTTTTTTTTTTAAAAGTAAATATTAAATTAAAGTTTAATATTTTAAAAGCTTATTGTTTTATACTTTTTTATTAAGTTTAAAAACTATATTATGTTTTAATTATAATAAAAACAAAATGTTTGCTTTTTTTTTTAAAAAAAAACTTTTTAAATATGTTAATAGTTTTAAAAAAAAACGTTAAACTAAAGCTATATGCTTAAAATCCTTGTTTACAAAAAATAGTATACGCTTTTTATTATACGTTTTTTAAAGCTTAACCGCTTTTATATTTATAATTTTTTTATTTTTAAATAATTTTATAAACTTAATAAATATTAGTTTAGTTAATATTTTTAGCGTTAGTTTAATTTATTATTAACAGTTTAAATTATTTTTAATTTGCTTTATAATTTTTTAAATTATAGTTTAGTTTTTTATTTTTTTTGCGCTTATTATAGCGTTAGCTAACTTTTTTTTTAAAGCTTAATTTTATTAGTTTGCGTTTTATTAAACGCTAAAATTAACTTAGCGTTTAGCTTTGCTTAATAATTAAATTTAAATAGCTAAAAAATATTTTGCTAATGCAAATTAATTTTTAAGCTATATTAAGCATTGCCTTTTGCAATTTAAAAAAAAGTTATGTTTAATAAGCTAATTTATGCTAATTATAACTTTATAACTTATATTTGTTATTTAAAACACTTAATTTTTAAAATAGCTATTAAATGCTTTTTTATTAAGCTTATAATTTTTTTGCAATAGTTAAACAAAAGTATTAATTAATTTAAATAAATTATTTATGCATTAAATTGTTATTTAATTTGTTTAGCTAATTTTTTGTTTACTAATAAATTTGTTTATGCTTTAATATTATATAGCGTAATAGTTTTTATTTTAAAGTTATTTATTTATAATTATATTTTTTAATTAAATAGTATTAACTTTTTTTAGCTATTTATTTTAGCTAATAAAAAAATAAAACTGTTAAAAAAACTTTTAACAGTTTTATTAATTTTTTAAGTTATTTAAGCTAAATAAATTATTATTTATTTTTTTTTTAATTAGTTAAACTTTGTTTATATTTGCTTATTTTTTAAAGCAGTTAACTATTTTATATTTTAGTTTGCTATATTTAAAGTATATATTATTGTTTTAATAAACTTTTTTTTTTTTATTAGTTAACGTTTGTTTAAATTAGCCAGCTGTTTTAATAAAGTTAAGTTTATTAAAAGCTTGTTACAAAGTTTTTGCAGCTAAGTTGTTAACTTTAGTTTTAGCTTTACAGTTAGCGCTAATTTTTTAACGTTATTAAAAAACATGTTTATAATTAAATATAGCTTTAGCTATTTTATTATAAAAGCGTTTATAAATTATGTTTAAATTAATATTAGCTTTAAAAATTTTATTGCTTAAGTTTACGTTAATATAGCTTTAAAAAATTTAAAGCTATTTGCTTTTAAACAGCTTAAACTTTTAAATAAAGCTGTTAAACTAAAAAATAAATTAATAAATATTGCTATTTTTATTAAGCTTAAAGCAAAAGGTTTTTAATTTTTTATAAGCTAAAACAGCTTAATTTAAGTTATAATAAATTGTTTTTAAAGTTTAAATTAATTTAGCAAGTTTATTAAATAAACATTTAATAAAACAAAATTAAATTTTAATAAATCTTTTAGCGTTTTTTTTAATAAAAATATTATATAGCATATACAGTTTTGCTTAATACAAAAAATAATAAAATCTTTTTTTAACTTGTTAACTAGTTTTTTAAGCTAGTTATTAAAAAAGTTTTTATTACTTGCAAACTTATTTAGGTTTACTTTTTAAGTTTTTGCTTTTTTTTTATAGTTTTTGTTAGCTGCGTTAATTAAGTAGCTAATAAGTTTAAACACTTTTTATACAACTATGCTTATAAGTTTAAAGCTAATGTGTAACAATTAGGTCCTATTCTTTAATTATGTGAGCTTTTTACATAGGTTAGTTTATTTATAGGTAAGGGTTGTTGTTTAATTTGTAAAACTAAGGGGGAGATAACATTTAATAAAAAGTGATACAAAGAAAATTATATAAAGTGCGATAAATAATTGTTAAAAAGTTAACTTTTTTATAATATATTTTAAAAACTAAACTATAAGCTTAAATTAAACAGTAAAATAAAAAAAAACTAATAATAATTATAAAAAGAACTTTTTATGTTCTTATAATATTTCCTTTTTTTATACATTTTTTAAATAGCAATAAATAAAAACCTATTTTAATTATTCTAAATAACAATAAATAAAAACCTATTTTAACTATTCTAAATAGCAATAAATAAAAACTTATTCTAACTATTTATTATATAACCCCTGCGCTTATAATTAATTATAGCTTGTTTTTTAATCCAGCTTTTTATTTGGTTTATAACTGCGCTAGGTTTTTTTTTTAAGCCGTTTTCTTATTAGTTTATAACATTATTTCTTTTTTTTTAAAATTATTATTTTTAATAATAAATAATAAATGTTTATACCTTTTGCATAATTTTTTTTTTCTGCTTTATTTTTTATTATAGCTAATTATATAAAAAAACGTTATAAAAAACTATTGTTTAACAAAAAACTTATAAAGCATAATTTTTTTTTTTTTGCTATTATTTTTAATGCTTTAGTTATTATATTTTTTTTATGCTTTTATTGTTAACAACATAAATTTAAATGCTTATTTACTAAATCTAAATTAAATTATTGTTTTGTTTGCATTTGCAATATTTGTTTTTAATATAACGCTAAAAGTTTGTTTATTAAACAATTTAACAAAATTGCTGCGTAATACAAATTATTAAAAAAAAAACTAAAAGTTTTTAAAAAAGCTGCTAAATTAACGCTCGCTTATATATATTACTTTTATAAACAAAAAAAAATATAGTATAATAAAATAATAAAAGCTATAGCTTATAGTATTATAAATTTAAAAAAGTTTAAGTTTTTTAAAAAGCGCAAGCGTAAAAAAAAAAGTTGTTAAGTTAATAAAACTTTTGCTTTTGTAGCCGCTTTATTTATTTTTAATTAAAACGTTTTTAATTTTTTTTTTGCTTAAAAAATAAACTTTGTTTTTTTAGCTTTAGTTAATTAAAATACTATTAATAAAACGTTATAACCGCTTATATTATATATTACAAATGCTTTTTAAGTTTTTATATGTTTTTTATATATAAATATTTTGCTTATTTAACTAAATACTTTATAGTGCGTTTTTTTTAATATAAATTTAATATTTTTTTTATTTTATATTTTATTTAGTTTTTTTTTACTTTGATAAACGTTTTTAATATAGCGTTGTTTAATGCTTTTTTTAATAACAAAATATAAAAAATTAAATATATTTTTATGTTGTAAAATAATAATAATTAATAATTAGTTTTTAAAATAACTTTTTTAATTTTAAATAATTTAATTTGTTTAAAATTTAGTTTGTTACTAAATTGTTTAGTTTTAATATTTTTTTTTAAAAAATATATATATATTTTTTTTTTTTTAAAGTTAGCTTTAATAACTTTAATTTATTATAATATGCTTTTATATGCTACTAAATAAATATTAAATTGTTTTTAAATCTTTATTATATTTTAATAAGCTTGTTTGCATGTTTTTTTGTTATTAGCGCTGTTGCTTTTAAAATCTATGTTTAATTATCTTTTAAATTAAACTTATAGTTCGCTTTAAATAGTAACATTTTTATATTTTTATTATTTAAACTATTATATATAAATTTTGCTAAAAATAATAATTTAACTTAATTATTTTATTATTTATTAAAATAATACTGTAAATATTATTTTAACGTTTAGTTTAATTTTTCTGTTTATTTATTTGTTTATAAATAATAAGCTATAAATAATTAATGCTTAATTTTTAAAGCTTTTATTAATAATTACTAATATTTAAAAGCTATAATAATGCTTTTATTTATAATAGCTTTTTTTAAAATGCTATGTTTGCTAAAAACATGTTGCAATATTATATATATAAATTTTTTTGCTATACTTGATTTTTTATATAGCACAAAATGCTTATACTTTATAAGTTTGTTTATAATAACTAAAATTAAATAATATAACTTTTTATGCTTTATTAAATATTTTAATAAGTTGTAATAGTTTGTAAAGTTTATATTTTGCTGCTTTTGCTTTTTTATAAAAGTTACATTTTTTGCATATTGTTTTAAATATTTAGTTTTAGTTTTATATTATAAAGTTATATTTAAACCTTTTATAAGTTTTATAAAATCTTTAATGCTTATATAATAATGTTTTATAAAAATGCTAAACAAATTTTTTTTATATATTATTAAGTATTATTATTTTTATTTTATACTTAAGCTATTTATTTTTGTTAATTAGGCTTAGTATTATGTTTAGTACTAAATATAGTGCTGTTTTTTTAATTTGTTTAGTTTATTAATTATTAAGCAACTGCTTTATATATACTAATGCTAAAACAAAAGTTTTTTTAAATCTTTTTTAAAATAATATCTAACTTTTTTTTAGTTAATCTGTTTTATGTTTATTTTTTCGGCTTAAAATATTTGTTTTTAAATTTTTTTTGCTTTTAATATAAATAATTTTAAAATTAAATTATAACAAAAATTCTGCTTATTTAACTTATTGCTTGTTTAAAACTTTAGTTATTATAAATAAAGTTAAGTTTTTATAATTTAAATAAACTTTAATTAATATTAAAGTTTTATTTAAATAAAGTTTTTATTTTTTAAATGTTTAAACTATAGCTATAAGCTTTTTATTTAGTATTAAATAATTTATTGCTAGTTTTAAAAACTTTTTTAAAAAAAACGTTGCTAGATATAGCTTTTTGTTTTTATTTTTTTGCTTTAATTGCTTATTTATTACTATATTACAAGCGTTAACTTTAACTTTAAATCTTTTATTTAAGTTTAATAATTATATTATTAGTTTTATAAAAATTGCTTTTTTAATTTGTTTAAATACTTGCTGCTTTTTTGTTTTTTATTTAAATATTGCGTTCTTTTTTATAAAGTTTATAAATAATGCTGCATATTTTTTAAATTTTGCAACTAAAAGTTGTATATAGTTTATAAATTTTATAAACAATTTTATATTTTTAATGCTGTTTAATATAACGCATCCCCTAATTGACTTGGCCACCCAATTGAATGGGCCACCTTTAAAACCCATACAAAAATCGTTTATGCTTTATCACGTGACTATTTAATAACTTTACAAGTTTTACTCCTATAATAAAATAAATTATATCGTTAGATTCGTAATTATAAAAGGAATTCAATGATATATT
>MU377417.1:0-17402 GCA_022495195.1 Xylaria digitata
TTTTATTTATTTTTTAAATATATATATAAATATATATATAAAGCTTATAAAAAAAGTTTATTTTTTAATATAAGTTTAATAATATTATATTAAACCTAAAAATTATTTCTTAAAAACGCTTATTAACAGAAAGGTTTTTTTAAGGTGGCACAAGCTATAGCGCAAGCTGTGTACAACAAGCCAAGGGGTAACAGCAAAGTTAACCAGAAAAGTAGTAAAAAGGTTTATTAAAGCAACAAAAAAGTAGCAAAAAGGTTTATTAAAACAACTAAAAGTAACAAAAAAGTTAATTAAAAAAGTAGTAAAAAGGTTTATTAAAATAACTAAGAGGTAGCAAAAAGGTTTTACAAAAAATAGTAAAAAGGTTTGCTAAAACAACTAAAAAATAGCAGCAAAATTAATTAAAAAAGTAGTAGAAAAGTTTTATAAAGTTATAAAATTAGTTTTAAAGTTGTTGTTTTTTTTTTGCTTTTTGCAAAAAGGAAAACTTTTAGTTTATTTTTTTATTTATTATTAACTAAAATACTAGTTTAATATAGCAATTAAAAAAGCTGTTTTATAAAGCTATTTTTTATTAAATAAGTTGCTTTTTTATTTTAAATGTATTATTAGCAGCTTTAAACGTTTTATTAGCATATTATTTAACAAAGTTTTTAAGTTTACTTTAGTATTATAATTATATAAAATGCTTTATAATATTATGTTAATATTATAAACAAAAATTTTAAGCTAAAAAAAAAAAAAAAAAAAGTAATAATAAAGCTTGCGATTTTTTAAAAATGAATATAATACAATTATTAATTTATAGGTTTATGCATTTTTTATTAATATAGCAGGTTTATAAAAGTTTATATATTATATTTAAACTTTTTTTAAAAAATAAAAGCTGTTATAAAGCAAAAGAATTTTTAGTAGCAATATATATAAACTATGCTTTTTTAATAAACTTTAATATATTTAACATTATTTATAATAAAGTTTTTTAGTTTTTAGCTTAAAATTATTTTATTTTTTAAATAATTAGTTATATAAACAAAATATAATTATAATATTAGTTTAAAAATAAACGTAAAAATAAATATTATTTTATGTTTAAGATTTTTATTAAATTTAAAAGCTTTTTTTAATTTTTTATATATAATTTTATAAAATTGCAAAATAATAAATAATAATTAAAAGCTTTTAATAAATAATAAAAAGCTTTATAATAAATATTAATTAACTTTACTTTTTTTGTTTAAATTAATTTTATTTTTTGTTTTTTAAATAATTTATATATACTTATTTTAAAAATTAAATTAACTTTAAGTTATTAATTAATAAAACTTTTTTTTATTTTTTTTTTATTTTGTTTATATTTTTATTTATATTATTATTTTTTTTTTTTTAATTAAGCTGTTTAACATTTTTATATTTTATTCTTTTTAATAAAATTAAGTTTTTAATAAGCCGCTTTATATTTTTATTATATTTTATTATATTAACTTAAAAAATTTGTTTGCTTTTAAAAAACCTTATTATTTTTTTGTTTTTTAGCTAACTAAGCAATAAAACTTAGTATATAAAATAAAGCTTATTATAAGTAATATAAAGCTTAATATATAAACGTTTTATTTAGCTTTTTAAAAAGCTTTTAACTTATTAATAAAAAGCTTTTTAAAGTATAGTTTTTGTTTACAAATATAAACAAATAAAATAATTGTATTACAAAATAATATAATAGCTTAATTTAATAATAATATAACTAAATATAACTAGTTAATAAAAAAAAAATAATAAATAAAAAATTTAAATATAAATAATTATAAAGCAAAATTTAATATGTAATATTTATATTATTATATTTATTTTATAGTTTATAGCATATAATTATATAGCTAAGCTTTTGCTAAAATAAAGTATTGTTTTAAGCTTTAACTTGGTTTATATAACGTTATAACAACATATTTATTATAAAATGTCTATTTTTTTAAGCTTCGGGTTAGAATTACCATTGTATTAACGTTTAACTTAGAGAAAATCAACTTGGTTTTTTTTTGCTAACTAATTATAGCTAATTATAGGTTACAAATCCGTATTGCTATCTTTGTTGCCTTTTTGCACTAGCCAATCATAGCAAGCATTATCCTTTTTTTTTTTATAGCCTATTGTATTACTATCTTTGCAACAGCTTAATTATAGTAATACATAATGCAAAAATTTAACGCTTTATAAAAAAAAATATTATTAACGTAATTTTAACTTTTTTTTTTTTTTTTTCTCTTTTGTTTACTTGTTTTTTTGTTTTTAAATGTTTGTTAAGCATTATGCTACGCTTTACTTTTTTTGCTTTTATGCAGCTTTTTACGTTTTGCTTATTTTAGCTTATATAAAATTATATAAATTTTTTATACATATATATTTAGCTAATATAGCTTATAATCTATAGCTTTACTATTAATAAAAAACCAACTTTTTTTTTGTTACGTTTAAAAAGTCTTTTAAAATTAAATATAATATAATATATATTTTATATAATAAGTTTTATATAAAACTAAAGCTTATAAAAAAAAAAAAATAATATGCAAAACAAACCTAAATAAATTATAATAATATAAGCAAACAAAATTAAAAAAAACAAACTTTAATTAATAGTTTAGTTAATAGTGCACCTAAATTATAACATTTTTTTTTAAGTTTTATACTTATAAAACTAACTTAATCTACGCATAATAACTTTGCTATAGCTGCTAAACCTATTTATATTATAGTAGCTTCGCTATTACTTTTGTTTTCTTTTTATATACTAATTAAAACTATTGCCAATAAAAAAATAGTATAGCTTTTTCTTTATAAAACTTCTGCTAATATAAAATAAAACACTATTTAATTTAAACTATAAATACTATTATGTTAAAACAGGCTGCTTAAGCTTTATTAAACACTATGCTTTTTTTTTTTAATGCAAAACGCAGCCAGCAAAAACGTACTAAAGCTTGCAAGCAAAAAATAGCTGCTTAAAAGCAAAAGCTTTTTTATTTTAGTATTTAAGTTTGTATTATTTTTTTTGCTTTAACTTATTTGCAACTAAATAGCTAAAATCTTATTTTGGCTGTTATATTAGTTTTATATTTAAAGTTAGCTTCGTTATTTTTTTTTAATACAAATACCTTGCTATACTATTAATATTTAACAAAACAAAGCTATAAACTATTTTTTTTTTTTATAAACAGCAACCTTTTAACCTTTAAACCTTAGCTTTTTAACTTATATATTAAAATACCTTTTTTTTAACACAAATCTGCATCGCTTAAATTATATAGCAACAATTTTATTATATTTAATTCTTATAACTTTAATAATTTTAACAACTTTAATAATATAAACGCTATAAACTTTAAATTTTTTATTTAACGCTTGTATAAAAGCTGTATTGATTATAATAACTATTTTGCTATACGTATACCAAACGAAAAAAAAAAGCCTTATAAAAGCAGCAATAAGCAAAGCAATTATAAAAGCTTTAATTAAAGCTTTATAGCAAACCGGCAACTTTTAACTATTACTCTTCCTAATTATAATCAAACTAATATAGCAGCTTTTATTACTTTTTTTTTTGTAGCAAGCTTTACGTAAACTAATAAAAACAAAAAAAAAAAACAAAAAAAAAAAAAAAAAAAAAAAAAAGAAAAAAACAGCTATTTAAAGCATTCCCTAATATAATTAGCTTTTTTAGCAGTTTTTAATCTTGCTTATAAAAAAACGCAATAAAATCTAATAACAAATTAAGCGTATGTATAAAGAGTAATACTTTTATAATAAAAACATCAACTTTAAAACTAGTTATTTTTTAGTATTAGTACTATTATATAACTAGAAACAAAGCTTTTAAAAAACGGAATATTTTAAAATAAAAAATATCCTATTTTTTAAAAGCTATAAATAAATCGTTTTATTATTTTATAAAGCTGCCTATTTATTATTTAAAAAACGCTTATAAAACAACTAAATATATTATTTTATAAAACTAGTGCTATATTATTAAAAATAGTAAACCTTATTATTAACAAAAAAACAAAACAACAATTATAAAGCTTATAAAATAATAATTTAAAAAACATTTTTGCTTTTTAGCTAAAGCTAAAAACTTTAGCTATGCCTTTTTAGCATATTTTTTTAAATAATAACAAGCTAAAACTTTCTTTTTAATTTATTAAAAACTTTTTTTAAAACTTTTAACAACAGTTGTTTATTGTATAAACATATAACATTAATAGCTACTTTTTACAGCTCTGCTTTTTAAAAAGCGTTTTATATTATTTATTTCTTTTTTTTTATTTGCTTTTATATAATACTGCAGTATTATAAAACATATATTACTTATTTAAAAAAAAATTTTTTTATACTATTTATAATATTTTGTTTAATAGTTTTAGTTTTAGCAAAAAGAATATAGTTTATTTAATTTTTTCTAACTTATTTTTAATTTAAAAGCATTGCTAAACATAGTTAACATTTTAAATATAAAAATAGTTTATAAACAATTATGTTTTGCTAGCTTTTTATTATTTTTGCTTATTTATTATAGTTAATTAACATTTTACTAGTTTTGCTTAAGCAAAAGCAAAAGCTACGCTATAGCTAATTAAGACTTAAGCGTTTTATTGTTATAAACATTTGTGCTACAATATTTTTTACAAATATGTTGCTTTATTTTAAGAACACTTTAAAAAGCTATATAATAAGTATAAATCCAGCTATTTTGCACATTTTATTATCTTTTTATAAAAGCATAATATAAAAAATATAACAACAAATAATTTGTTAAAAAAAGCTTTTTGCAAATTTTTTAACAACTATTTATTTAATTTAAACTTAAAGCAGCTATATTTTAACGCTATTTAAGTTAACTTTGTTTTTTATAACCTTTTTTATATTATTAGGCTTAAAAACAAAAAAAATAATAATATGCTATCCTTTTTATTAATATATAAATCGAAATGCTTAGCTAAAATATTTTGAAAAGCTAACAGCAAGTTCTGCAAGTTTAAGTTCCGTTATTATATATAGTACTTTTTTAAAAACATTAGCTTATTAAAGCTGCTTAATAATTATATTAGCCTACAGCATAAAAAGCCGGCTTTATATTAGCTTAAAGCTTACAATATATATAAGCAGCACTCTTAAACACTAAATAAAAGCTTATTGCTTTTTAATACGCTATAGTTTGTTTTATTAGCTTTTAGCCCCAACTTTATAAAAGCTTATTACTATAGCAAAACAAACGCGCCATTATAAAAAAAGCAGCTGCCCTATATTTTAAATGTTTTTTATACCTTTTAGTCTTATAAAAAGTTGCTTTATAATATATTTTTTACCAGCTTAAATTTTTCGACGCCGCCTATATATAGCACCCGCTATAAATATTAAATGCTTTAATTGCATATTATTATAGCTGTTAACTTTAACATACTGCTTTTTAACTAAAAGTTTTACTTTTTTTTACTTTTAAATAATGCTATATATAACCTTTTTTTTCTTTTTCTAACTCAAAATTTAAATAATCTTATAATAATCTTAGCTACCTGTTTTATTAAACCTATTAAAAAACTAGCCATATTTGCATTACCAAACCTAGCTATACCGCATAACCAATTTAATATTAATTAACAAACCAAAAACTTATATATTAACTAAATGCTGCTTATTTTTCTGCAGTTAACTTATAATAGTAATATATTTTTTTAAGCAACTTAGTTATAAAAAATTAAATAAAAATACTGCTGGCTTAACAAAAAAACATAGCGATACTAAAGATTTAATATTAAAAAGTTATAAAAACGTATAACATAACGTAGCTGCTAAACAATTTGTTTAATTAGTATTTTTTTAAGCTTATTAACAATACTTTAAAACTTGTTTAAGATTTTTTTTTTAAAGCTAAACCTAGTAATAACAAACTAAAGCAAAATATAACTAAAGGTTTATTAAAAACTGCGTTATTTTTTAAAATTATACTGTTTAAAAACTTAGTATATATATAGCAGTATGCTAAAATATTTAACTAAAGCTATAAAACGCAGCTATTATAAAGCAAAACTTTTAAATTAGCGCTTTAAGTAATTGTTTACGCATATAACTTAAAGTTCTTTTATACTTACGTTTTATTTGTTAATTAGCTAAAATTCTTATGCGTAGCTTATAATATTATATTATATAAAGGCTTGCTAAACCTTATTATAAAGCATTTTTAAATTATAACTTTTTTTAACGTTATAAAAATATAATTTAAAGCTTTTGCAGCATTAAAAAAAAAAAAAGTTGCTGCGTTAATAAGTAACTGTATACTACTGTTTAATAACAAAGTACTAATACCTATTATAGCGCAATAAAAAAAGCTAAAAAAAGCGAAAAAAAAAAGTAACGCTAATAATAATTATAATAATACTAAATGCTAGCTTTAGTTGGTTTATATACACTTAATACTAAGCGGCATTAGCAGCACTACATATTAAAAAGCTAAAAGCTTTATTTAGCAATATATTAAAATTAAAACAGTTTAATACTAAATATTTATTAATTAAAAAAATATTATTTGCGTTAGCCAAAATAATTAATTAAAGTATTGCAAAACGTACGCCAAATTGTATATATTTATTATATTAAACTTTAAGCGTACTAAGTTTATTTATATTTAAATAACAAAGCGTAGCGCTAGCAACTTTTAATTTAACTTTTTTAGTATTGCTTATTATTATTTTAAAATATTAAATTATTAAATTTTAAAGCTAAAGCTTTTGCGCGATTTTATTGTTTATTTATTAAGTACAGCGCTTATATTAATAGTACCTACATATTTTTTACTATTTAATAGTTAGCTTTAAAGATTTGCTTTTAAATTATTTACTTTTATTTACTTTTTTATTTGTATAAATAATAATAATAAAGTTTTTAGCGCTATATATTTTAAGTTTTATATTTTTATTTAATATCTTACTAAAATAAATGCTAAAAGCAGTATCTGCACGTTTTTTAAACAGCTTTTAGCTAAGCTAATGCTATAGCTTACTCTGTTTTAAAAATATAAAAAACTACGCTTTAGCGTATATTCTAATAGCGCAAATCTTCTGCTATTAGCTATTAATTTACTAGTACAGCTTAACCTACGTAGCAATATAGCTAATATTTTAACATTAAAAAACAAAATATTAAATCTTTGTTTAAAAAAGCTAAGTTAAATAATTTTAAAATACCTAATTACCTAAAAAAAGCTTAAAATAGCGCTTACAAAATAAAGTAACTATATAAAGCCAAATAATAACAAAAAAGATAATAATTTAAAAAGCACATTATTTTAAAATAATATAACTATAGTATTAAAACTTAGCAATAAAAATAAAAATAATTAAATATTAAATAAACTAAATATATAATTAACACAATATAAATAATAAAAGTACTTATACTCCTATTTAAAAAAAAATACTTAACAATACTAGATAACTAACCCTTTTTTACTAAGTGCTTTTTAAAAACAAAATACCTACTATTAACAAATTGCCTTGCAACCTTTTTTTTTTTTTAATATATTTTTTAAAAACAAAATATTTAAAATTGTTACGTTATTTATAACAACTTTTTGCCCTTTAAATTACCTTAAAAATAAAATATTTAAACTATAGCTTTTTTTTGCGGCTTGTACCTATTATACTCTTTTTTTTTTTTAACACCTTTTTTTTTTTGCTGCGGCGCCCTCCCCCCCCTCCCCTGCCTTGTTTTCAAATATTCTATTTTTAACACCCGTAACTACATACTTTAATTAAAGGCCTAATCGGGCAACATTGCCCTTTTGCCTTAATTAATATAACTAAAAATTCTGTTAATAAAAAAAAATTATTAAATAAAAAAAATATAAAAGTTGTTTTAAGCGATTTTTTTAAAAACCTATAGCCAACTTAGTATTCTGCACACAAAAAAAATAAAGTGCTTAAAGCTTTTTTACCCCTAATTAAAAAAACAACATTATTAAAAATAATTAGCAGCTTAAAAAACCTAAACTTCGTTTATTGTTTTAACATTTAAATTATAGCTTTAAAAAATAAAACGCTTTTTAAAGTTATAACTTCAGTTTATTAATTTTTAAATTAAAATAGTTTTTACTTTTTTATTAATATATATAATAAACACTTTTTTTATTACTGTTATATATATAAAATAAAAATAAAATATTTTAACTACTTTAAAATATTTTATTTTTTAAACAGTTTACAAGTTTAATTATTTATACTTTTTTTTTTAGCATTAATAGTTTTATAACTTTATTATAACTATTAATTATATAGCAAATTTAAAAAAACTTCTGATTTTAAAACTATGCTTTTATTTGTTGCTAATATAAAAAAACATTTTAACAAATAAAACTTTAGCTTTTTAATTACTAGCTTAGCTTAAAGCTTTTTTAATAATAATTAGCAACAAAACTTTTTATATAATACTTTTTAGCGCTTTATAAATAGCCAAATGCCAAACTTTTTATTATTTATTGCATAATAAAGCAATTTAATATTACAATAAAGCATTAAGCTTATTACTGTTATAACAACTTATTAGCTGCTTACCAAATTCTTTAAATACTTTTGTTTGTTAAATAGTATTACTAAATATATGTTTAAAAAATTTATTAGCAATTACTAATACCGCGCTATTATATTTATATTATTTTATTAAAAACGCTGTTATAGTTTTAAAAATAACGTTTATTATAAACAAAAGCATATAGTTATTTGCTTATATATATTTATTATTATCTTTAATATTATAATAAACGCTATTTATTCTGGCGCTTATATTGTGCTTGCCGCCCTTGTTTAAAATAAAGCTATATTAAAGCCGTAGATTAGCTTTTTTAAATCCAAGCCTTTTGCTTATAAAGCTATTATAAAAAACATTTACTAAAACTTAATAAATGCTATTTAAATGCTTAATTAAACTATAAATTATAACAAGCGTTTTAAATTATAATTTAAAATATATATATTATATAAGCTGTTTATAGCTATTAATTTATAACAAAGCATTTAAAGCCTACTATATTTTAGCAAAAAAGATTTTGCTTACATTTATAAATAAATAGCTATTAAAATTAGCATTATAAAAGTTAGCTTTTTAAAGCTTTTTTATAAAGCTTATATAAAAAATAAAATTAATATTATTATTTAAGCTAACAATGCTATAAAAATAAACAATCTTTTTTTTAATTAAACAAGCAATATTTTGCTTACTAACCTTTTTAGCCTAAATTGCAATAACTAATTTAAAAATATCTAAATTATAAAAGCTTGCGCTAAAAATAAAGTATAACGCCGCAAAAAGCAATATATTGCTATTATAAATGCTATATTTAGTAGTTTTAAAAAACCTAGCATTACTATTAAACAAACTGCCTTATTATTTAATATTAACTAAAAAAATGCTAAAACATTAAAGCATACAAAAATAATATACAGGCTATATTAATTAGTTAATAAATATAAAAAACTTTAAAAAATAAAATATTTCTAAAAATATGTACTACTATTATATATAATAAGCCCACAATTTTATTACAGAAAAAAAAAGGTCTAAAAAATAAAATATTTAACCTATTTTTTATTATCCCATTTCTTAGCCTTTTGTAGCTACTAGATCAACAACAGCTAACTATTCTTATTTATAACAAATATTGCACTCATATTTAGTAAACTGCTTGCTTTTTTATAATTTGCTTTTTTTGCTAACAAGTGCAGCACAAACAAAACTGTTATATATAAAAAAGTATTAGCTAACTACTATTATAAAGCCAAAATTAGCATATTAAAAAAAAGCTAGCAATATTATTTATTATTAATTCTAACTATTTTATTAGTTATAAGCTAAACTTATAATGCACTACGCAAATTTTTTCTTAATGCTTTTAATATTTATTTAATATATAGCAAAAGTAAAGCCAAAATAAATAAAACCAAAAAGTTGCATATTTTTAGTAAAGCTAGTTTACAGTAACTTATAACAAAACTTAACTTGTTTAACTTTAAGGTATATTTATTTAATTAAAAATAAAATATTTAAATTATAGCTAAAAATATTTTATTTTTTAATACTTTTTTACTTTTTTTTATTTTGCTAATTATATTATAAACTAGTAAAATAGTTATTATATTATTATATTTAACTTTTTATATTTAGCATGCTAAAAAAACTAGCAAAAAAATCAAAAACTTTATTTATTTAAAAAAAAAACAATTAAGCCTTTTTAATTATAATAATAAAAATATTAACTTTGTTTTAGCTAATTAAAAAATAAAAATTATATTAATATCTTTAGCTTAAAAATTTAATATCTTTGTTGCTAATAAAGCTTATATATATAAAAACTTTAAAAATATTATATATTAGCTTATTAAATCGATTTACTAAAAGTGCTTTTTGCTATTTTTAGTTATACTGCTTATAAACCATTTTAAAAATATGCTAAGCTATTTCTGTTTCAGTTTTTTAAAGCTTTTTAATCTTTTTTTTTTACTACAACATTATAACGCGCTTGCAATATATACAAAAAGTTTCGATCTAAATACGCTAATAAAGTTTTAAAGCTATATAAATATAAACGGTATTAACTAACTTTTAGCTTATAATATTTTTGTTTTTATTAAACATTTAAACAATAGCCAAATAACCGATCAAAAAACCGAATTAGCTAATGCATACAATAATAAAAGCTATAAGTAGTAAACCTTGTTGTTACAACTTTTTAACTATATTATTAAGCAGCATAATTAAAGCTTTAATATATATAAAATTATAATTGGCCAAATTTATAAGCAAGTATTTTTGCGCTATAATATAAGTATTAAAATTAATATACTAAATAATAAAAGCGTATTGCCAAAAAATAATCTATTAAAAGCTAAGTTTATTATTATATATATTATTTTGTGCAGCAATATTTAAGCAATTTATAACTTTTAATATTTAATATATAAAAGCTGCTTTTATATAGCATTTTCTAATAAAAACAAAGCTAACTAAAAATAGCTAAATGCAAACAATATGCTTTATTATAAACAAGGCCATAATTAAAAAAGTTAAAATAACATTATTACGCTTAATTTAAAAATATAAAAAAAGCTTGATATTATAGCATTAAACCTTAATAATATTAAAACATTATGCTTATATAAAAATAAAAAAAATAAACGTAAAAAAAATAATAGCGATAGTAATAACAAAAATAATAATAATAATGCTAATAAAAATAAAAGCAATAAAAAAAATAATAACGCAAACAAAAAATTATAAAAGCAAATTGTAATAATAAGTGTTTAAAAAGTTAGAAATTTAATTTAAAATACTTAAAATAGCAGCGCAAGCTACATATATAAAAAAACAAAAAACAATTTTTAGGCTACAATGCTTTTAAACCGGATTAGCCAAATTAAATTCTTTTTAAAACAAAGCTAGCTTATAATATAATTACTTTTTAATATGCTTAACTATTTTAAAGCAAAACCTAACTTAAACTATTTTAAATTATTTAATTGTATTATTATTATAATAAAATCTTTTTAGTTTTAATAATAAGTCTTTTTTGCTTTAACAACCTAAATTTATAATATATTTTTTTTCTTTTTAAAAAATAAAATATTTATTTATTATAAATATTTTATTTTGTAAAAGCATACTATTAAACACTATTTTTTTTATAAAATAAAATATTTTATTTAAAGTTTTGCTATATTCTATTTTTTAAAAAATTGCTAATGCTTTTAATTAAAAAAATCTATATCTTTTTTTAACTATTAAAAATCAATATTTAAATTATTGCCTTTTATTAAATTAATAATAAAAAAGCGGCCATTGTAGCCAACTTTAATAATTTTAGCTTAAATATTAAGGTTTTAATTTGTAGTATACGCATTATTAAAGCGGGTATTAATTTTTATAACTGCTGCTATATTAGCTTTATAATTTTGTTATTATAAAGTGCTAACGCTTTAAACTAACTTTTTGGTCGCTTTGTTAGAATTAACTAGTTGTAATTTATATACTAAACTATTATAATTGTTATTAATACCATATATAAAAAGCATAAAAGCATTATATAAAAAAAGTATTTATAGCAGCTTGCTGCTAAAAATGTTATTAATAAAAAAATTAAAAGCAAATTAGGCACTATTATATGCTATAAAATAATTTAGTGCTTTTATAACTAACTCTGCACTTATTATTTATTAAAAGCTATAAATTTAGGCTAATTTATATTTAAAAGCTTTTTGCGCCAAGTATGCAATAACATTTTTATTATTGTACAACTAGTAATAAAATACTTTAAAGATTACTACTTATTTAAAAGCTACAGCTTTATTAACTATATTTTTTATGCTATAAAAATAGCTAAAAATAAAATTAATAAAAGCTATACGCTTTTTATTAAAATTAAAAAAATTGTAAAGCTTGCTAATTTAAACAATTTAATTGCAAATAAGTTTATTAGTTTAATTGCAAATAATATGCTTAAAAATCTTTAAGCAGTTAAAAATAAAAACTTTAAAACGATTAAAGCCCGAAAAAAAAGGGTAAAAAAAGCTGCAGCAGCAAAAAAAAAAGCTAAAAAAAAAAAATAAAAAGCGGAAAAAAAACGGCAAAAAAACAAGCAAAAAACTAAAAAACGTTTGCGTAAACTTAAAAAGCGTAACAAAAATTATTAAACTTTAACTAAAAAAAAGGCTAAAAGTATAAATAGTGTTAAGCAAGCAAAAAAAGCCAAAACTTTGCAATAAATAATAAATTTTAAAAATAAAATATTTTAAATAGCTAATAATAATAATGTTACAAAAACAAATAAGCTTATACTTAAAAATAAAATATCTTTATATATATTATTTTTTATACTGCTATTTATTTTGCTTTTTTTTTTAATACTACAACTTTTTTTTTTTTATATATAGTACTGTTATATTAACTATTCGCTAGTAACAAAACCGCTATAAATATTTTATTTTTTAACCTTTTTTTTTTGCTAAAATGGCAACACTTTGCCTGGCTGCCCAGCGCCGGAATAAGCGCAGTATTTAGCAAACTAATACCGCTAACGCTTTTAGATCTTAACTCTAATACTTTAACGAAAATAATGACTATAATAGCAAAAACCTGCGCTATATTATACAAAAAAATAAATTAAACATATTTAACTAGTTTTATTTATTAAATAAAGCACTAATTAAAAAAGCTAATATTAACTAAATTGTTAACTTTAATAACTTTTTAAAATCTATTTTTAGCAGCATATATAACATTAATATTATTATTAATATAAAAAACAACTTAAACGTTATAGCAGCATACTGCTATTTTTTAAAACTACTTAACTTAAAGTATTATTTTTATACTGATTATAAGTTTTTATTGCAGCATTACTAGGCATAAAAAATAAAATATTTATATATTATATATATTTTATTTTTTATATTTATAACAACAGAATTTTAATTAATATATATGTAGCATTTAATTTCTTTGGCTTTTTATACTTATATTTTAAAACCAACGCCGACTAAAAGTTAATTAGCAGTAGGCAAGGTTTTATTTATGCGCTATAAATTAAAGTTATATTTATTAATATTATAGCGTTAAAAAAAGATAAAAACTGTTATATTGTTGTTTAAATGTAATAAAAACTTAAAGTTATATTTATTATTATAAAAAATATTAGCAACGCGCTTTTAATATTGTTAATTGCTGCTTTATTACATTTTATAAAAGCTAATTTTAAGCAGTTTATTAAAGTTGATATAAACATATTATTTTTAAGCTTAGTTTTATGTTTTAATTATTTAATAAAAAATTAAAATAAAGTACTTTAAATATTTTAGCAGTTTTTTTATATGCAAAGATTTAAAACTAATAAGTATAAGCTTGCAAAAGTTTTATTAGTATTTATAAAGCTATATAATATTACATTAAACTTTAAAGTTAATTATAGCAATAGTTGCAAAAGCAAGCAAAGCTAAACTATTTAAAATCTAACTTTTTTATTAGTTAAGACATTTTTAAAAGTTGTTTTAATTTTAAGTTTTAACCGCTTTTTTTATTAATAAGCTTATAACTTAGCAAATTAGCAGCAAACTGCAGTTTAAGTTAGGTTTTATAATGTAGTTATATTAATATTTAAAGCATTTAGTTCAAAGTAAGCTGTACTATAAAAAATTTTTAATTTTTTTTTATTAGCTTTTACAAATAATAAGCAAAACTTGTTTATTAACGTTGCAAAAGCTAAACATGCTGCAGTATTAGCAAACATGCGTTATAACTTATATAAGCAAGCAACTAAAGCTTTAAACTTTGTTAGCACTATTGTTAGTATTATAAATAAAAAAACAAGCAAATTAATAATAGCTTAGCTAACGCTTTTATTTTTATTACAAAAACAAAAACAATTTAAAACGTAGTTTAAAATGTTTGCTAAAAATTACTTTATAAAAATAAAAGAAAATGTTATTAAAATCGATAATAAGCTTAAATATAATTTAAAAACTGCTAATATTTTTAAAGCGGTTTTAGTTAATATAAATTTTATTAAGTTTTTTACGCTTATTAATAACATTGCTAGCATTATAAACTATGCTAACATTTTTAATATAGCGTTAACATATTGTAAGCTTTTTGCTAACGCTATTAACTGCAGAACGTTTTTTATATTTAATACATTTTATTAAAACCAGCAGTTAATATTGCTGGTTTGCTAATTCAGCTTTTTATACTTTTTAACTGCTAAATCTTCCGCTCTAACTTTTTTATTTTAATTTATGCTAAATTTGTAAAAAAATAAAAATAAGTTAGTTTAAACTGTTATTATAACACAGTTAGCTCTAGTTTAACAATAAATAGCATGTTTTTTTATTTTTTAATATATTAAAAATAAAATATTTTAAATTTATAAATATTTTATTTTTTAAAGCGCATGCAATGCTTATATAGCTACTTTTACTGCTTTATAAAATAAAATATTTTACATTTATAAATATTTTATTTTTTAAAGCGCATATAGTACTTATATAACTATTTTTACTGCTTTAAAAAATAAAATATTTTATATTTATAAATATCTTATTTTTTACTTTTTATTATAATCTTTATTTAGTTATTAATTATATATTTTTAAGCGTATAGCTTGTATTCTTAATTTAGCTAAATTTAAAATCTATAATATTTTAACTAACTATTAAGCCATAAAGCAAACTAAAGCAATAGCTGCATTTTGTACAAATAGCGCGTTAGCTTATATTATAATAGTTAATATTAATATAATCAGTTTTCTAATATTTCATAACTAAGTGCTGTTTATCCAAAGCTATATTATTAAATTTCTGCTAAATTTGGTCTAATTATACACTATTATTCTTTTTACAAATAGCTATAATTAAAAATACCGCATAAATTAACATATTATTATAACAAAAAGCACTTTTAATAATAACAATATCGGTTAAGCTTTAAAATCATATTTTGAAAATAATAAAATTATAAAAATAACAGCATATAAGCAATTACAGTTTGCTTAGCAATTAAAGGTTATATTTAGCATAAATATTAACTTATATATATAGTTAGCCTAGCATACTCTTTTTAAATAGCATTAATGCCCTATTTTTTTAAATTAGGTTAAAGCATTAAATATATTTTTTAATGCAAATAGCGTTAAATATAAAGCTGCAGCTAAAAAAATTTTTAGCTAAATATTTAATATTAACTTGTTTACGCTTGCTTAATCTATATTTGCTACAAATAATATAGTTAAAAATCTTTTAAACAATTATAACTAATTTATATTTATTACAACAGCTCCGCTTAAAGGTAATAAGCGCTAAAGATTACCAAGTTAGCTAAACAAGCAAATTAATATAAATTAAAAGCTAGCTGCCCAGCAAGCTTAATATAAAAATTAGCTGCAAAATAGGCATTACGCCTAATTAACAAATTATATAGCACTTACTAATTACAATTTCACTAAACAGTTAAAAACTATTAATAACAATTTAGCTAATAATAACAACTTAACTACTAATTTAGCAAAAAAAAACAATACTACAGCTAAAAGTATTAATAAAAATAACAAAAATACAGCTATAGCCAAAAGTGTTAATAAAAATAGCAAAGACTTAAAAATAGCTAATAAAAAAAAAAATATATTAAATAGTTCTATTAAAAATGTAAATACAAACAGCCCAGTTAATAACATTAATAAAGATCTTTGCTGCAGTAAGCAGCTTTAAAAATAGTTCTAGTTTTTAATTACTATAAAATTTATAATCAAATTATTATAAAGTTAGTATATAAAATGTTAAAAAGCTAAGGTTATAATTTTTAGTTTAAGCTAAATATAATAACATAAAGTTAGCCCTTATTATTTATTTAAGCAGCCATAAAAAATAAAATATTTTACAATATAAATATTTTATTTTTAAAGCATAAAAATAAAAATATTTAAAAGCGTATTAATTTATAAAGTAGTTGTTAAAATTAAAATCTTTTAGTTTTAGCAAATAATTTTATTTAAATAGGTATAAAAAATGAAATATCTTAAAGTATAAATATTTTATTTCTAAAGCATAAAAACTACAGATTATTTTTTTTATATTATTTATTATTAGTTTAGTTTTACTAAAGTTGCATACATTTTACGCCGTTTTATATTTTTATTAAGTTTATATTATTTATAACTTATTTTTACTTTTAACGATTTAACTTTTTAACCTTATTATATTTACTGCGTTATAATAAACTTTTCCTTTTTTTTTTTTAAAGCTTAGCATACGTTATTAAAAACAAAAGTGTTTAACGTAATAAAATATAATAAAAATATAAAGCGGCTTGTTAAAAACCTAATTTTATTAAAAGGAATAAAATATAAAAACGCCGGACAGCCCGGCTAAAAAAAAGAAAATAGTAACATAAACAAAAACGTAAACAAAATAAAAAAAAAATGGGAAAAGGTTTTATTAACCGGTAACTTAAAATTAATTTGATTTTTGGGGTAAGTGTGCACAAACTATTTAAAAAACAGGGGGGGTAAGGTTAATTAACACCTAACTCTATAAATATTTATTGTATAAAAAAAAGAAGACTATTTTTAAAAAGCTAATAAAAATGTAAATTTAATACTATTTTTTTTTTTAGATTTTCTAGCTATTTTATTATTTATATTATATAACGCATTTTATAAGTTAGTTTTATATATAAGCAAGTTTTATACTTTGGCTTAGCATACCTTATAAGCTACTTTATATATAAGGGTATTTATTTTATTTTATTATAACTTTATAAAAAAAGGTTATATAATAAAATAATAAATTAAATAATATTAATTATTTTATTATATAACTTTT
>MU377418.1:0-17226 GCA_022495195.1 Xylaria digitata
TTCTTTATTAAGTTATTAGCCGAGATTTTTAAATTGCATATTAATAGCTATAATATTAGTAAAGTTATTAAGGTTTGTATATATAGATTTTATATAGGAAACAGGGGTGATCCATTTACTTGTCCGGTCTACTTGCCCGTCTAGTACGTTATGTTTAATTATACAAATAGTAATTAAATATAAAGCTAAAAAAGCAGTTTGTTATAAGCATTACATATTATTTTGCACTTTTGTTTTTTTTAAAATTTTTAAAGTTGTAAAAATTAATAGCTAGGCGTGTTTTAGCTATTGTTAGCTTTTTTTTAAATAATTTGTTAATTTAGCGCTTAATTTTAAACATATTATATATATTATATTAAGCAGTTTTAATTTTGTTACTACTATTAAAAGCTTGGCGCATTTTTATTCTTTAAAATAAAGCTACTAAATATTACAATGCTTTAAGTTTTAAATGTTTTATTTTAAAATGTTATTAAAATAAATCCTTTTATAAAAATAGTTTTTTTATATATAAGTTAAACTTGTTGCGCTTTATATAAAAAGCAGTTTTTTTAAATAATAAAAAGAAATATTTTATTATAAACTAATTAAGTTAGTTTTATAAACAGTAAAATATTAAACTGTTTTTTTATTAAAAAAAGTTAATAAATAGCCCGTTATTTTATTAATATTTTAACTTATTAAATAATGTATTATATAAATAAACAGTTTGTATAAATTAAACAGTTTAGTTTTTGCACCTTTATATATATAACTTAAATAATTTAACTATAATATAAAAAATTAATTAAAACTAATTAAAATTATTTTTATTAAATAATTTTATATTGTTTTAACAAGTGCGCACATTATACTTAAGCTTGCTACATGTTTTATAACATTATTAGCGCGCTACTTTTTTTTTTATATAATAACTACTTGCTTAGTTTTAAAATTTTGTTTTTTTTATATAATAAGTAATTTGTTTTTTTATATACGTTTTTTTTTTGTATAACAACGTTAGCTAAACATTTTATTTGCTTTTTATAGTGTTATAATTTTTTTTTTAATAATGCGGCTTAATATATAAGCAGCGTTATACTTTTTATAATTTAATTAATTGCAAACAAAATATTAATTAATAAGCTATTTTAATATTATACAACTTTTTTTTTTATATATTAAGCTTGCAATTACGTTTTTATTACGTTTTAAAAAAATTTTAAATGTTAAACAAGCAAAAGCTTATTTAATAACTGTAAAAATGTTTTAGTTAGCAATTTAACTTTTAGTTACAAAATTATATAATTTAAATTATATAAAACAAATCTAATTTTTTTAAAGCTTGCTTAAATGTTTAATTTGGTTATAAAAGCTTTATACGCTTTATAAAACGTAGCAAAAAAATCTTTTTTTATAATATAAATAATATAAGCTTAAATTAAATTAATAATTTTTTTGTTATATGCATGTTTTAATAAGCTAATATAATAATGTTATAGTTTTTATAATATAGCTTAAATTTTATAAAATAATAGCTTTTATAGCTATTAAAAATTAATAAGCAATAATTATTTATTATATAACTAGCTATAACGTGTTTTATTATTAAGTAATAAATATTATTAAGTAATAAGAGTTTTAAGCACTATTTAGGTTGTAATATAAAAAAAACAACTATAACGCAATTAAATTATTTTAAATTAATTAGAATTCTTTTTATTAAACGTATTTATATTTATTATATAAGTGTATACATTATAACTAATATTGCTACATATGCTACAATAGCGCGCGCGCATAAATGTTTTTATTTAACAATTATTATTTTTATTGTTTTTTTAATTTATTTAACTACTATTTTTTTTAAAAACTTAAAGATTTGTTTTTTTAAATTAAATAAATATTTTTTTAGTTTATAATTGTTTATTTTTTGTTTTTTAGCGTTTATTAAAAATATAGTTAGCTTTTTAAAGCTTAGCTATTTTATTTAGTATTAACGTTTGTTTATATAATAAATAATACGTAGCTTTTAATAACAAGTTTATAATATTAATAATTTTGTTTAACAAACTATTTTAATGTTTAAAAATTTAATTTTTTAAATAAACAAACTACAAAATAGCTTTTTTAATAATAATAAAAGTTTTTAAAACTTAAACAGTAAAAAGTAATTTAAGCTTTAGTAACGGTATAAAAAAAATTGGCGCAACTTTAAGCTTTAAAATAACAACTTTTAAATTAAATAAAACAAAGCTAGTAGCTTTAAACTTAAACGTAATATTTATAAGCGTTATTGCTTAAATATAAGCTTTAAAAAACGTAAATAAAAAGTTTTTTTTTAAAATATATGTTATATTTGTTTGCATAATATTGCTAATTTTAATATTATACGCTTTTTTTAATAAGCTAAAATATGCTATATTTAAAAGCTAAAGTTTATAAAAAAAATGTGCAAGCATTGTTTTAATAAAAATATTATTTTTTTAGCAATAGTTTTCAAATTTTTTTAAATAATAGCTTTTATAACTATTAAAAATAAAAAAACGTTTTATATTTATTAAATATAATTAAATATATTTATTAAAATATTTAATTTATTTTAAACTAAAATTATTATTAATTTAGCTGTTATATAAAATTATAATTTGCTATTTAAATAATAAAAAGCTATTATAATACTAAAAAGCAAAATAAGTTTTTTTTTTTAAAATAATAAAAAATAGTACTAATTAACTTTATAAATTAATTAAACAAATAGCTATAAACTAATTTTGATTATTTTATTAAGCTTGCTTAAGCTTATTTTGCTTTTTAATACTTATTATAACTATATTAATTATAATTATATTTATTATAAACTTTATTTTATTAAAATTATATATATTTTTTTTTGCAATATTTTTATGTTTAATAATTTTTTTTACGCGTTTGTAATACGCATTATATTCAGCAGAATTTTTGTAAAAAACTTGGCTATAATTAATTTAATAGTTTAAACGCGTTAAAAAAGCTAGTATACAGTTTATAAAACGCATTATTTAGCACTTTTTAACTAGTTAGCTACTTTGTTTAACTAATAATTAGTTAGCTATATTTTAAATATAATATATTTAAAAAAAAAACGCTTTTAAATTTAAATAAATTATAAACTATATAATTGCTTGCTTTTTAAAGTTAGTTAATTTTAACTTTATATTTTTGCTGCTGTACTAAAGTACAATATTAGCAATTTTGCAGCAAAAAGTTTTATTAAAAACGTTATACATTTTTATAAGCTTGTAAATAAAAATATAAAAGTTGCGTTTAAAAGCGTAAGCAGCAGTTAATAACTTAGTTTTTTTTAACGCGTGCTTTATTGTTATAAGTAAAGAAAATAAAGTTTAAATAATAAAAGGTTAGAAAATCTAAAACTTTTGTTACTTAATAATATTTGTTATTTAATAATAAAACACATTATATTTATTAAAATATTTAATTTAATTTAAACTTTATTTATTTATTATTTAGCTGTTTTTAATAGTTGCAATTTTTTAATTGCTAAATAATTAGCTGTTTATATATTAAAACAATAAATAAGTTTTATTTATTAAAATAATATATAGCAAAACTGCATATTTATATAAATTAATATTTTAAAATATATTTAACTAATTATAATTGTTTTGTTAGCTAAATTTTAGTTTTTTGTGTTAATTAAACATTATAATAACTATTTTAAACAATAGCTTGCTTATAATAAAGCCGGTTTTATTAAAATTATAAATATTTTTTTTTATTATATTATATTTTTGTTTTATGTTTTATATAAAGCTAAATTATTTTTAATACGCGTTAAAATTTTTATAAAAAACTTGTTAATAATTAATTTTTTAATTAAAACATGTTTAAAAGCTTAATTATTATTATATAAAGTTTAAAGCTTAGTTAACGCTAACTTTAAGCGCGTTATATATATATAACAATTAGTTAGCTATATTTTTAATACTGTTTAACTAAAAAAAAAACAATTACAAATTTAAATTAATTATATATTATATAATAGTATTTTTTTTAAAATTAATTAATTTTTGTGCAAAAAAAAATAAATTTTGTTTTAGCTTGCAACTATATTATTAACAGCTTAATGTTGTATAAAAAACGCTATAAATTTTTGCTGCAAAAATAAAAAATTATTTTAAGTTATTTTAAAAAGCTGGTAATACAAGCTGCAAGTCTGCTTTTTTTGTAGTACGCGCCATTGTTAATAGTAATAAAAATAGTAATAAAAAATAGTGCGTACAAAAATATAAAAATTGGACTGTTTAACTTATACAAACTATTTATTTATATAGTACGTTATATATAAAAATATTAAGTTAATAACTATATTTAAGCAATAAGTTACATTATAAAATTAATAAACCTTTAGTTTTTTTAGTTTTTAAATTTAAATATTAACTTTTTTAAAGCTTTTAATAAAAATAATTTTATTTTTTATATATACTGCATTATAAAAATTAGCTTTTTTAAAATTTAAAACCTTGCTAATTTTGTTAAATATATATATAGTTGTTTTTAAATTAAAAATAGCTAAGTTTTTTAGTTTATAAATTGTTTTTGTTTTATTGCTTGCTATAAAAGCTGTTTAAACAAGTTTTTTTAATAATTAGTTTATTTTAATATTTAACTTATTTTGCTTTGTTTTTTTTTTTTAGATTTATTTAATTTTTTTAATTAACATATTATACAAATAAACAGTCTGCATAAATTAAATAGTCCAGTTTTTATACTTTTGTACACACTATTTTTTATTACTATTTTTACTACTATTAACAATAACGCATACTGCAAAAAAAAAAGCAGACTTATAGCTTGCATTATAAGCTTTTTAAAATAATTTAAAATTATTTTTTATTTTTGCAGCAAAAATTTATAGCATTTTTTATATAACGTTAAGCTATTAACAACATAGTTATAAACTAAAACAAAAATTATTTTTTTTTTGTACAAAAATTAATCGACTTTAAAAAAAATATTATTATATAATATATAATTAATTTAAATTTACAATTGTTTTTTTTTTAATTAAACAATGTTAAAAATATAGCTAACTAATTGTTATATATATATAACGTGCTTAAAGTTAATATTAATTAAGCTTTTAAACATGTTTTAATTAAAAAATTAATTATTAACAAGTTTTTTATAAAAATTTTAATACGTATTAAAAATAATTTAGCTTTATATAAAACATAAAACAAAAATATAATATAATAAAAAAAAATATTTATAACTTTAATAAAATTAGCTTTATTATAAGCAAACTATTGTTTAAAATAATTGTTATAACGTTTAATTAATATAAAAAATTAAAATTTAGCTAGCAAAACAATTATAATTAATTAAATATATTTTAAAATATTATTATAAACCAACAAGAAAACGGCCTAAAAAAAAAACCTAGCGCGGTTATAAACCAGATAAAAGGCTGGACCAAAAAACAAGCTATAGCTAATTATGGGCGCAAAGGTTACGTGATAAATAGTTAGGATAAGTTTTTATTTATTGCTATTTAAAATAGTTAAAATAAGTTTTTATTTATTATTATTTAAAAAATGTATAAAAAAAAAATTACTATAAAAATATAAATAGTTTTTTTTATAATTAGTATTAGTTTTTTTTATTTTATTGTTTAATTTAAGCTTATAATTTACTTTTTAATAATAATTTATTATATTTATATAATACTTTTTATAATATTTTTTATTAAATATTATTTTTAGTTTTATAAATTAAACAATAACTTTTATTTATAAGTGGACTAACTTATATAAAAAGCTTATATATTATAAAAATAAAACTTAATTATTATATTTTAAACAATTAACTTATTTAGTATTATATAATATTGCGTAAATATAAAGCAAAATAATAAAACTTATAAAATTGATTTTAAAAGCAGTAATTTTTACTTTAAATTAATTATAAATAAAAATCGATAAACTTAAATTAATAAATTAGCATTTTAATAAACAAGTTATTAATATATAACGTATAAACTAACAACTTAAAAATTAATTTAACAATGTGTTTAAAATTAAAAAATCTTAAAAACATTTTAAAAAATTTTTAACCTAAGTTAAAGCTTATGTTAAATATTACAAAAAAAATTTCTAAAATAAAAAAAAAAAAGTTTTTTGTACAGCAAGATTTTTAGCAAAAAGTACGCTAAAATAGTTTAAGCTATAAATAAAAAAGTATATAAAAACAAAAAAAAAACAATTAAAGCGTTAAAACTAAAAATGTGTTTAAAAATATAAACAAATTTGTTAAAGCTTTAATAAATATATATAATAATTTAAAAAAAAAACAGCAAGCTAAGCAATAGCTGCTAAAAATCAAACAAACTAAATCGGCATACAAATATATAGCAAAGTTTTAAAAACTAGTATTATAAACCTTATAAAATAATAACAATATTTTAATAGCAATTTTTTGCAAAAAGCTAAAAAATTTAGTTTAAAATAAACTTTATAAAAATAACTAACTAAAAAATTTTAAAAAATATATAGCTAAAGCAATTAAAATTAATAATTAATTGTTTAAAAAATAGTAATAAAAAAAATTACATTTTATAACTAATATAAAATAAGCTTAAAAAATATAAACAATAATAATAAAAACATATTTAAAACTAATAAAACTTAAAGCTATAACTATTATAAAGCTTTTAAAAAAAAAATAAAACTAAGTTAAATGTTTTAATTATAGTTAAAAAAAGCATTATATAAAAAAGTGTAAAAAGCTTAAGCAATTATAAAACAAAAAAAACTTTAGAACAATAAAAGTATTTATAATAAAAATTTAAACAAAATAAATTATTAAGCAATAGCAACAAACAAAATATATTAAAAAATGCAATATATATTTAAAACTATATTAAAAATGCAAAATATATTTATATATAAAAAAATCAGTATATATATACAATATAAAATGTTTTTATTAAAAAAATATAAATAATTATAACATTTATATAAACAAATAAACTATAAAAAAAAAAAAAAACATAAAATAATAACTTTTATTTATAAAACAGCAAGTATTAACAACAATTTTATAAATAATAATTAGCTAAAAAAAAATTAATATTTAATAAAAAAAGATTATAAATATAAATAGTACAATTATTAAAATGATTTAAAATAGCTTAAAAATGCAATAGCAAAATTAATTTAAAAAAAAACATATAATATTAAATTATTAAAAACAACTAAATAAAGCAAAAACAAAATTTTAAAATTATTTATAAAGTATTATAAAAAAAACTAATAAGTATATAATAGCTTAAATTAACAAAAATTTAAAAAATAAAAAAACTTAAATTGTTAATAAAAGCAAAAATTAATATTATTAACAACTTAAAAACAATTATATAATTTATAATAATAAGTTATTAATATAACAAAATAAGAATGCTAAATAAAAATTAGCTGTTATTAAAATATAAAATACATTATAAAATTTTTTAAATATGTTATATAATATATTAATATTATATTTATATAGTAAATAAAATATAAACCTAATAGTTTTTATAACAAATTAATAAAAACTTAATAAAAAAATTATATAAAATTAACAAAGTTAAACATTTGTTATTTAAATATTAAAACTTAAATAAATATGTTATTTTTAAAAAAAACTTAAAACAAACTTAAAAATATATTAGTTATAAAAAAAAATTAAAATTATATATTTATAACTAGTATTAAATATATATAACAAAAAAGTTAAAAATTTATAAAGTTAAACAAAAAGCTAAAGCTAAAGCTAATATATAACAATTTATTTTTAAAACAAAAAAAAACTTAAAATAATAAGCAGCAATATTTTTTAATATAATATTTAAAATATTGACTTAAAATAACAAAATTAGTAAAAATAAAAGCAAAAACTAATAACAAAAAGCTTAAAAAATAAAAAACAATAATAAACAATTAATATAAATTAATAACTGTTTTAATTAATTAAAAAAATTTTGTGTGCAGCAAATATATATGCAAAAGCATAAGTATTAATAAATATAAGCTATTAAAAAAAACAGATAAAAGTTTTACTTAATATAAAAGCTTTATAAAATTTTATTTTTTTATAATTTGTTTAAAAAACAAAAATATTAACAAAGTTTAAAAATAACTTTTATTTATTTATAACAGTTAATAAAAGTTTTAATATTTATAATAGTAATATAATTAAACAAAAAACTGCAGAACTTTTTTTTAACGTTTATAGTTATAAAAAAAAGCTTACGTTTAATATTACTAATATGTATAGTTTTAATATAATTTTAAAAATACCTTAGTTAAAAAAAAGTAATTTTAAAATAAATTAAAAAAAAACTTAGCTTTTAATAAGCTAAAAAAAGCGTTAAACAAGTTTAAAAAAAGTATAACAATATATTTAATAGTTAAAAAACTAAAAGTAAAACAAAAAAATAACATATTAAAAAAGTATGTTAAATTTATTAACCTGTTTAAACAATAAAACAAAAACACAGAATTATTAAAATATAATTAATAAAATTGTTATATATTTTTAAAAAAAAAATAATACTTAAAACATTTTTTAATATATTAAATAAACTGAAATTAGCTATAAAAACTAAATTGATATTTAAAAAAGAATTTAAAAAAAGGATTTATTTAACTGTTATAATTTTTAACAAAATATTTGATTTTATAAATATTAAAAAAAGCAAAAAAAAAAACAGAAAACTAAAATAAAGATTAGTAGTTAATTACTGCTATAAAAACTTTATAACGCAAAAATTTGCAAAGCTATTATTATAAATTAACAACTTAAAAAATTAACTTTATAAAGCAAAATAGTTTATAGCGCTAAATTTGTTAAACGTTTACTACTAAATATAAATAATAATAAAAAACAAATAAAAAATAGTATTGAAAACACTTTATAAACTATATAAGTATTAAGTAATGCTATTTAAGCTTATTAATATATTAACAAGTTTTTAAAAAATAATTATAAATATATTATAAAACTATTTAAACTAAATTGTAATAATTTATTTAAATAACATTTTAATTTATTTAAAAACTTTAAAAAAATATAAAAAACATATGAAAAAAGTATTAAAAGTATTATAAAATGTTTAACTAAAAGTTTATTTAAATAAAAGCAAGTTTTATATATAAAAAGTAAACTTTTTAAAATTTATAATAACTTTAAGCAAAATAAAAATTTAAAAATTTAAAATTAAAGCAATAAAAAAATAGCTTATATTAAACAGTATTAAAAACATAAAATTGTTTATAAAATTTATTAACTATATACAATTTTTAGTTGCAAAATTTAAAAAATATGTAGCATTATTTACAAACTTTATAAAAAAAAACGTAGTGTTTAAATAAAAAGCGAAAAAATAAAAAACGTTTAAACAAATTAAAAAAGCAATTTTTATAAAACTAGTAATACAATTATTAAACCTAAATAAAAAATTTAAGGTCGAAGTTAACGCATATAATATAATAATAAGCAAACAATTAAAATAATAAAACAAAAATAAAAAGCTACGCTTAGTAGCATTTTTTTTAAAAAAGTTTTTAAAACTAGCAATAAACTATTTAATATTAAATAAAAAGCTTATAGCTATAGTTTAAGCATTTAAAAAATAAAAACACTATTTAAATAAAGCTTTAATATTAATTAAAGTTTATTTAAATTATAAAAATCTAACTTTGTTTATAATAACTAAAGTTTTAAATAAACAATAAGTTAAATAAGCAGAATTTTTATTGCAATTTAATTTTAAAATTATTTATATTAAAAATAAAAAGAATTTAAAAGCAAACATTTTAAGCTAAAAAAATAAATATAAAACAGATTAACTAAAAAAAAGTTAAATATTATTTTAAAAAAAACTTAAAAAAACTTTTGTTTTAATATTAGCATATATAAAGCAGTTATTTAATAATTAATAAATAAAACAAATTAAAAAAGCAGCACTACATTTAATATTAAACGTAATACTAAGCTTAATTAATAAAAATAAATAGCTTAAATATAAAACAAAAATAATAATATTTAATAGTTTATAAAAAAAATTTGCTTAATATTTTTATAAAACATTATTATATAAATATTAAAAATTTTATAAAACTTATAAAAAATTTAAATATAACTTTATAATACAAAATTAAAATTAAATATTTAAAACAGCATGCAAAAAATATAATTTTTATAAAAAAAGTAAAAACAGCAAAATATAAGCTTTATAAATTATTATAGCTTATTAAGTTATTTAATAAAACATAAAAAGTTATATTATTTAATTTTATTATTAAGCTATTAAAATTAAAAAAATTAATAACAAAAGTTAAATATAATTTAATTTTAGTTATTATAAACAAACCTATAAAGTATAAGCATTTTATACTATATAAAAAATCAAATATAGCAAAAAAAACTTGTATATAACGTATTTTTTAATTAACTTGGCCACCTAATTAAATAGGCCACCTTTTACAACTTTTGTACGCATATTTAAAAATAATTTAACAACTTTTTATATAATTAACTTAAATTATTTAAATTTTAATTTGCTAAACGTTTTTATATTATTTTAATAAGTTTGCGCATTATGGCCAAGTTTGCTGCAAAGCTTACAGCGTTAGGCACGTATTTTTTTTTTTTTGTATAACAACTATTTTAATAATTTTTACGGTTTTTTTGTTTAACTACGTTTTATATAGCTTACAAATTTTTTGCTTTTTATATAATAAATAATTTTTTATTTTGTAATCAAATTTTTTTTATATAACAACGTTAGTTAAATTAATAATTTGTTTAACAAAAAGTTGCGATTTTTTTTTTAATAACGTAAAATAATATATAATATTAGTTATATTACGCATAATTTAGCTTAAACTTTTAAAAATAGCTATAAAAAAGCTATTTTAATGTTATATAATTTTTTGTTTAATATATTAAAATAGCAAATTTGTTTTAGCTAAGTTATTTAAAATAATAAAATGTTTATAGTTTAATAGTTAAAAAAATAATAGTTTAATTTGCAGCATGTGCAAACAATAATTTAGTTAATTAATTATATATTTAAAATTGTATAGCACTAATTTTGCTTTTTTAAAACTTTTTTATATATTATTTAAAGTTATTAATTTGTTAAACGCATAAAAAAACGCTGTTAAAAAATCTTTTTTTTTAATATATATAATATGCGCTTATATAAAATGTTTAATTTGTTTGTTATATAACTATTTTAAAAAACTAAAACATTTAATATTTAATAGTTAAAGCTTATAAAAAAAATAAAAAAGCATACAAAAAGTAATAATATTGTTTTTTTTGTAATATAGTTTAAATTTGGTTAAATAATAGCTTTTATAGCTATTAAAAATAAAAAAGCAATAATTTTTTTTATATAACTTTTTGTATGCTAATTAAAATGTTTAACTTAATTTAAGCTTTGTTTATTTGTTATTTAATTATTTTTTATAGTTTTAACTTTTTAATTGTTTAACAATTTAATGTTTTTATATTAAAGCAATAAATAGTTTTGCTTTGCTAAAATAATATAAAGTAAAATAATATAATTATATAACAAAATAGCTTAAATAATTATAAACTAATTTAAATTACTTTATTAAGCAGCTTTTGGTTTTTGTACGCGTTTAAATATAGTTATAATAAAATTAAACATAATTTTATTTATTACAAACTTAGTTTTATTAAAGTTATAAATATTTTTTTTTTAAATTTTATTTTTGTTTATTGTTTTTTATATAAAAATAAATTAAACGTAATATTTAATTAGATTTTTATTTAATATTTGCTAATAATTAATTTTTTAATTAAAACGGGTTTAAAGCTTTAATTGCTTTTATATAAAGTTTAACGTCCAATTTTTTTTTATAAAACGTTTTTTGCAAAATTTTAATAGTTAGTTAGCTACATTTTTAATACTATAATGCCAAAATAAAAACAATTGCGCTATAAAGTTAATTATATATTATACGATTAAATTTTTTTTAGCTTTAATTAATTTGGACTTTAAAAGTAATATTTCTGTTTTTTTTTTAAAACTTTGTGTTTTTTAAGCAAATGTTATACAAAAAACATTATAAATCTTAGCAGCTTTTTGGATAAATAAACGCAGGTTGTTTTCGCAAACTTAAAAAGCAAGCTATAAGTTAGCTTTTTTGTACAAGTTAACTATTGTTGTTAAAAGAAAAATAAGAGATTTTTTTATATGCGTACAAAAGTTGTAAAAAGTAGCCTATTTAATTGGGTAGCCAAGTCAATTGGGGAATGCGTTATAATATTATAACATGTTTTTAACAAATATAACATACTAAAAAAAGCTATTACAAATAAAAGCATTATTATAGCTTTTAAATACTAGCAATTATTAATAAAAGCTTTAAAAATTAAGCATTAACTATTTATAGCTTATTATTTATAAACAAACAAACAAACTAAAAAATTAAACTAAACGTTAAAATAATACTTACAATATTATTTTAATAAATAACAAAATAATTAAATAAAGTTGTTGCTTATAACAAAATTTATATATAACAGTTTAAGCAATAAAAACATAAAAATGTTACTATTTAAAGCAAACTATAAGTTTAACCTAAAAAACAGTTAAACATTAATTTTAAAAGTAATAGCATTAATAGCAAAAAACTAAACAAACAAGCTTATTAAAATATAACAAAAACTTAAAAACAATTTAACATTTATTTAGCAATATATAAAAGCATATTATAATAAATTAAAGTTATTAAAGCTAACTTAAAAAAAAAACATTAAAATTAAACAACTTAATAATAAACTAAATTTTAAACAAATTAAACTATTTAAAATTAAAAAAGTTATTTTAAAAACTAATTATTAACTATTATTATTTTATAAAATAAAAATATATTTAATTTTTTATATTTTATTATTAAAAAAAATATTAAATAACGTTATATTAAAAACGTTTATTAAAGTAAAAAAAAATTAAGCAAAATATGAAATAAAAAAAGTATTAAACTTATGTTAAAAAAAACGCATAACAAAGTATTTAGTTAAATAAGCAAAATATTTATATGCAAAAAACATTTAAAAACTTAAAAAGCATTTATAGCATATAATATAAACAGTTGTATTATTTTATTAACAGCACTTTAATTAACTAAAGCTAAAAAAGCAAAATTAATTTCTTAAATAAAAAAAAAGTTAAAAACGTTTTAGTTAAAAATAAATAAAGCAGTTATAAAAACAGAAATCTTATTAATTTAACAACTTTTTTTTTTACGTTTACGTTTTTTAAAAAATTTAAACTTTTTTAAATTTATAATACTATAAGTTATAGCTTTTATTATTTTATTATACTATATTTTTTTTTGTTTATAAAAGCAACGCATATAAGTAAGCGCTAACTTAACAACTTTTTTAAAAACTTTTAATTTTTTTTTTAATAATTTGTATTGCGCAGCAATTTTATTAGGTTGTTTAGCTAATAAACCTTTAGCATTATATTAAAAACAAACATTGCAAATATAAATAAAATGATAAGTACTTCCTAGGGTCTAAGTAAAATGTATGTATATTAAGTATAAGATGTAGAAGAAAGGAAAAGCCAAGACTTTAGGTCTTGGAGAAGGATCTAATTATAAACATGTGTGCCAACTGCCTGGCAGCCGCCAGGCTGTCACAATGGCACAATGACACACGCGCCACGGCGCGTGGGGATACACCCCCTATAAGGTCGTATCATAAAACAACAACTTAACTTAGATTTAATAAATAAGCACTTAAATTTATATTGTTAACAATAAAAGCATAAAAAAAACATAATAACTAAAGCATTAAAAATAACAGCAAAAAAAAAAAATTTATATTTTGCAAGTTTTTTATTAAACAATAGTTTTTTGTAACGTTTTTTTATACAATTAGCTATAATTAAAAATAAGGCAAAAAAAAAAATTTATGTAAAAGGCATAAATATTTATTATTTATTATTAAAAATAATAATTTTAAAAAAAAAAAAATAGTATTATGAACTAATAAAAAAACGGCCTAAAAAAAAAACTTAACGCAGTTATAAACTAAATAAAAAGCTGAACTAAAAGACAAGCTATAGCTAATTATAAGCGCAAGGGTTATATAATAAATAGTTGGAATAAGTTTTTATTTATTGCTATTTAAAATAGTTAAAATAGGTTTTTATTTATTGCTATCTAAAAAATGTATAAAAAAAAAAAATATTATAAAAACATAAATAGTTCTTTTTATAATTAGCATTAGTTTTTCTTTACTTTACTGTTTAATTTAAGCTTATAATCTACTTTTTAGAATTTATTATAAAGGAGTTAACCTTTTAATAATAACTTATTACACTTACGTAATACCTTTTATAATATTTTTTATCGAGTGTTACCCTTAGTTTTACAAACTAAACAACAACCTTTACCTATAAGTAAACCAACTTATATAAAAGGCTTACACATTATAAAGATAAAACTTAATTGTTACAAATATTAATTTATATAAATATATAGTTTTGTTATATATTATTTTAGCAAATAAAACTTATTTGTTATTTTAATATATAAACAGCTAATTATCTAGCAATTAAAAAATTGCAACTATTAAAAACAGCTAAACAACAAACAAGCAAAGTTTAAATTAAATTAAACATTTTAATAAATATATAGCTAGTTATACAATAAATAGTTATTGCTTATTAATTTTTAACAGCTATAAAAGTTATTATTTTATAAAATTTAAGCTATATTATAAAAACTACAACATTATTACACTTTATATGCCTGCTTATTTATTATATTAGTTTTAGCTTTTTAATATTAATTGTTTTAGCTTATTAAAACGCGCGTATAACAAAAAAATTATTAATTTAATTTAAGCTTATATTACTTATATTGCAAAAAAAGATTTTTTTGCTGCGTTTTATAAAGCGTACAAAGCTTTTATAACCAAATTAAATATTTAAGCAAACTTTAAAAAAACTAAACTTGTTTTATACAACCTAAATTATATAATTTTGTAGCTAAAAATTAAATTGCTAATTAAAACATTTTTGCAGTTATTAAACAAGCTTTTGCTTGTTTAACATTTAAAAACCTTTTAAAACATAATAAAAACATAATTACAACCTTAATATATATAAAAAAAAGTTATATAATATTAAAATAGCTTGCTAACTAATATTTTATTTATAATTAATTAAATTATAAAAAATATAACGCTGTTTATATATTAAACTATATTATTAAAAAAAAAAATTGCAATATTATAAAAAGCAAATAAAATATTTAATTAATATTATTGTACAAAAAAAAAAACGTATATAAAAAAACAAATTACTTATTATATAAAAAAAACAAAATTTTAAAACTAAGCAAGCTATTAAAAACCAAATAACAAAAAAAATGTAAACAAATAATTGTTATATAAAAAAAAAGCAGCACGTTAACATTGTTATAAAACATATAGTAAGCCTAAGCATAATGCGCACACTTATTAAAACAATATAAAATTATTTAATAAAAATAATTTTAATTAATTTTTTATGTTGTAGTTAAATTATTTAAGTTGTATATATAAAAGTGCGGAAACCGGACTGTTTAACTTATACAAACCGTTTATTTGTGTAGCACGTTAGCTTTAAGTTTAATTTAGTATAAACTTTTTAAAAACATGTTTTAAAAAAGCGTACTAATATCTTTTTAACGTATAAGTTTAAGTGCAAAGCTTGCACTTTGTATTATTTATATTTATATTTGCATAAAGTTTTTTGTTTGCAAAACCTAGTGTTCGTTTTTACAATTTTTTTTTTTAAAAAGCGCATGCTTTGCTTTTTTTTACTGCTTTAAACTAATTATTTAAGTTTTTAACTTTAATAAAATTGTTAATTTTTTTAATATTGTTATACGTATAAAAGCTTTTTTTATATAGTTTTTTTTTAGTTAGCTTGTTTTAAATAAATAGTTAAATACTTGCTTTATTTTTAAAGTTTGTTATAACTTTTATATAGTTTAAAGTTTTTTTTTAATTTTTAGCTTATTAATTTGTTTAAACGCTATAACTTATTTTAAATAACTAGTTTTTAAAGCTTTTTTTAAGTTTGTAACAATATTATAAAACTTTATAAAATTAGTAACTTTATACTTTATTATAATAATTAGTTTTTTTTTTTTTTTTGTTGCTTAAGTTTTTAAGTTTTTTAATAATTTTTTAGCATTATTATTAATAAAAAATTTATAGTTTAACTATGCTTAATGCATAAAGCTATTTTTAAAATGTGTTTTAATAATATATAGCTTTTTATATTAAACATTTAACATGTTTATAAGTTTAAATAAAATGTTTTTATAGTTTTAAAACATTGTTTTAAATATTTAGTTTTTTAATTAATTAATTAATTTAATTAAATTTATATATTTATATATTTAAGCGTTATAATTATTTAAATTTATATTATAAACGTTTTTTTTAACAGCTGTTATTTTAATTATACTTTATAAAAGTTTTAAATTTATTGTTTTATAGTTTATAATTAAAAAAATTTTGTAACTAATACTAACGTTGTTATTACTTTTAAGTAGTTTTTAATTTTAAGCATAATTAGTTGCTTTAGCTATAGTATTTTTATTTTAAAATTTGGTATAATATAATTTTATAAATTTAAACCGACTGCTTTACTTCTAAGCTTTTTATTTTAAAAGTAAAAGTTGTTCGCGTTTTTAAGCGCAATTTTAACGTTTTAATTTGTTATAATTTAGGTGCACTACTAACTAAACTACTAATTAAAGTATGTTCTCTTTAATTTTGTTTGCCCATATTATTATAATTTATTTAAGTATGCTTTGCACATTATTTTTTGTTTTTACAAGCTTTAATTTTATATAAAACTTATTATACAAAATATATATTATATTATATTTAACTTTAAAAAACTTTTTAAACATAACAATTTTAAAGCTTTTACTTAAAAATTATTTATAATATACAACTATTATAGCTTTAAAACAATTAGTTTGCTTTATTTTTTTTATAAAACTTTTATATATAAGTTATTTATAAAATAATAACAAAATATTTTTAAATAATAATTAAAGCTAAAAGCTTTTAAATTTTTTTAATATTAATATAATAAAACTAAAAAAAGCTTTTACTTAATTATTTTAATAGCAAAATGCTTAATTAACT
>MU377419.1:0-17207 GCA_022495195.1 Xylaria digitata
TTTAAAGGTTTATATATAATATTATGTAGTGGTACGTAGCAGGGGGGTGGCCCATTTAATGGGGTGGCCAAGTCAATTGGGGGATGCGTTATAGCTTATTTATTAAAAGTTTAAAAGCAGTAAAAAAAAAGCTTAACTGTTGAATAAGCTTTGTACAATATTGTACGTTAAACATACGCATAAAATAGAATACAATTTATTATATTATATTTATTTATATTTTTATATAAAAAAAAAAAGCTTTATATAAAACAGAGTTTTTACTTTAAATAAAAACTTTTGCTAGCGTATAAGCTAATACAATAAAGAGAATTAAGTGCGCACATGCTAATAATTTTATACGTAATAATAACTTTGTACATGCTTATATATATAGTTATAACTAATATTAGTTATTTTAACACTAGCTTTTTTTTTTATTAGTTATAACTTATTATTATATAAAATAAAATAAAAAAATAAATTATTAAACAGCTATGCATACATAGTTTATACAGTATTAAAAACAATTACCTAGTTTTAATTAAATTTTAAAAAAGTAATTAAATAATTATTTTTGCGTACAAAATTAAATTAATAATTTATTTCTTTAATTAGATTATAAAAAGTATATTATAAAGCTGCTGCTTTAATTATATAGTTAGTTTAATTAGTTAGAAGTATAAATAACTAATTATAAAGCTATTAATTTAGTTTATGCTAATTAAAAGTTTGCTTTTATATGCTAATAAAGTTTGCAATTTTGCTAGTTTATACAATTTTATTAGCCGTTATATAAACAGTAAAAGTTATATTTTAATTAAAATGTGTTTTTAGCTATACAAATAAGTTAATTGTATAAAAAAAGCTAATTGTACAAAAAAAAGTTTAAATATAAATATTGCTAAAATTTTTAGCTGTTTTTTATTTTTTTTATACTTTTATTTTTTTTTATATGTTTTGTTTGCTTTTGTTTATATATATATATATATATATATATACATATATATACATTTATATAATAAATATTATTTATATGTTTAGCAATAATAGTTGTACGCTTATAATTATTAGCTAAAAACCTGGCTTTAATATTATACTGCTTTTAACAAATAATTTTAATAATTGTTAGCTTTTGTATTCGCTTTGTATTAATATATATATATATTTTTTTTTGTTATACGTTTATTATATAATATTACTAATAGTTTTAGCTTTTTATACGTAAGCTAAAAAAGCTTAAATTGTTATAATGCCTTTAGTTAACATTTAAATCTAAGTTTTAGCTTATAAGCCGCTAAGTTTGTTTATTATACATATTATTTATTGCAAAAACTATTTTTAAGCTGTTTTTATTTAGTTATATAACATTGTTATTGCTTTATGTAAGCAAAATGCCTATACTAATTATAATAGTTTTCTATTTTGTAAATATTGTTAAATTATAAAGTTTTAAAATAATGCTTGTATAACATACGTTTAAAAATTATATAACGCTTATTGCAATTATTATATTTAAAAAAAAGTTAAAATTAAAGTGTTTATAAAAAAAATAGTTATACAATAAAAAAAATAAAAATAAATAAAGTTTGCGTTATTTTTTGTTTTTTAAAGTTTTTTTTTTAAAATTAATATATTTTTATATGTTACTTTTATTATTATATACTTTTTTTTTTATAATTATTATAATCGTATATAACTATTTAAGTTTTGTTTATATATGCTTTTACTTATACAAATAATTTATTTGTTAATATAAAAGTTTTTAATGTTTAGTTTGGCGTTTTTTTTATAAATGTGTTAATAAGATTATTTTTGTTATTAATTTATTATACTTTAAAGATTTTTTTTTTTTTGTACAACTTTTTAAATAATATAATATTTATTATTAAGCGCTTTTTTTGCGTTATATTTAGCTTTATTAAACAGTTATACAATAACTTTAAATTAAAATATAAAACTGCTAAAATAAAAAGTAAACTTAGCGTAGTTATAATCTTTAAAAATATTATACAAAAAGTAATAGCGCTATTAAAGCTATTAATTATATTATACAACTTATTAGCAAGTATATTTTTAATTATTTTTTTGCACTTATTAAAGTTTTAGTATACAATATTTTTTTTAATTTTAAAGCTTAGGTCTGCTTTTATATAATCTTTAATACTTAGTATAATAAAAAATCTAAGTTATAAAATCATATCGGTATTATTAACAAAAAATCTGTTTATAAAAATAAACAGTTTTATATAGTGCAAATCTAATAACGTTACTTACAAGTTAGTAACGTACCACAAGTTAATAACACACTTTTTACTAACTTTTTATTTTTCTACTTTATTTATATATTATTTTATAACAATATAATAGTTTAAAAATTTAAAAAAGCTAATTTGCAGCTAGCAATTTAAGCTAAAAAACGCAACTTTAAACTTTTTTTCCGCAAGCTTGTTTATATTTACAACGTTTTTAACTGTATATTAAAGCGAAAAATTAATAATAATATGCTTTACTACGTTATAAACATTATAAAACAAAATTTAATAATGTTTAAAAAAAAAATTATTGTTAAACGTATTTTTAAGCTAAATGCGCAAGCGTTTTTGCTTTAGCTTTATTATGTTTAAAAAATAGCTAATATTTTTCGATATAAACGCAACGTATTAAAAGTTAGCGTTAACTAAGCTTTAAACTTTATATAATAATAATTTAACTTTTAAACGCGTTATAACCGCTAAATTAATTATTAACAAGCTTTTAACAAAGATTTTGCAAGTTATTGCAAATAGTTTAGCTTTATAAAATATATAATTAACAAATATAATATATAAGTTAAAAATATTTACAACTTTAATAAAACAAAGTTTTTAATAAACAAAATAATTACTAAAATAATTGTTATAAGCTTTAAAAAATATAAACATTTTTAATAAGCTAAGCTTAAAAATAAAAAATAAATTATTATAAATTAAGCTATTAATTTTTAAAATTAAGCAGTATTGCTATATATTATTTTTTTAAACAAAGTTTATTTTGCGTTTTAATATTGCAATACTATTTTATTGTTAAACTAAATTATAAACTTTTTAAATAATAGCTAAATTAATAATAACATAAGCGTTAGCTAAACAAAACATTTTAATAATTACATTTAAAGCTAATTTAAAAATAGTTATTGCTTTTTAATTTTAAATAGTTATAAAAGCTATTATTTAATGCAATTTAAAAAATATTGCTAGTTTAACAATATTATTATGCTTTATATGCTTGCTTATTTGTTATATAAACTTTAGCTTTTTAATTTAATTTTTTTTAATGTTTTAAAACAACGTTATAATAAACATATTAAAGATTTAATATAACGCTATTAAACTTATATTAAAAAACAAAACTTTTTTGTAAGCTTTGCATATATATTTATATATATATTTATTAAATAAAACATTTAATTAAGTTTTAAAGCAGCTAAAATTATGCTTTTAAATGCAAATAAAGTTATATTTGCATTAAATATTTAAAAAAAAAATAAAACACTTTTTTTAAACTTTAAACTACTATTTTAATTTTAAATTTTAAAAACGCTTATTATTATATTAAAAATTAAATAGCAATTAACTTTTATTAAAATTAAAATTAAAAATTATTTTTTAAGCTTATTAATTAAAATTTTAAATTTTATTAACTTAATTATAAAAGCTATACAGAAATTAATATATAAAAATGCTTTTTTGCAGCAAAAAAATAAAAAGCTTTATAAAACTAACTATATTTTAAGCAAACGTTACAAAATTAAAAACAAATAACTGCAAAATAAAAAACTTTTTATTATAGTTAACGCTTAAGTTTTATAAAAATTTAAAAACAATAAAGTAATTAAATCAAATAATAAAGCTAAAAATAGTTGTTTAACAAAAAAAGTATAAATAAGTTAATAACGCTATAACATTTATAATAAACTTAAACATAATGCGCAAACTTGTTAAATAAAAATAAAAACATTTAATAAAAAAAATTACAATTAATTTAATTAATTTGCATATGTTATAGTTAAATTATTTAAGTTAGCGCATAAAAAGTGCTAAAAAGTGCATTACTAACTTATAGTGCGTTATTAACTTGTAAGTGACGTTAATACAAAAATTAAGCTGCAGTTTAAGTTATTTATTTGCTATTTAACTCTTTTGTTTAAGTTTGCAATATTGTCCAGCTTAAAATTTATTATTTAAGCTGTAATAGCAAAATTGTACGCTGCTTTTAGTTAGCAAATACTGCTAATATATGCGCTTTTTACATGTTGCAAAATATATTGCTATACAAAATTCTTTATATAAAGGTTAACCAAGTTTAATTAGTTTGTTTAGCTTTTTTATATTAAAATAATATTACTTTTAAATAATAAAGTAATTTGTTTGCTATTAAACTTTATAAAATAGTTTAGCTAAAATATTTTTTTTAATTTTGTATAAAACTTAGTTTGCTATAGTTTATATTTTTTTTTAGCTAAAAAATTAAGCATTATAAAACTAAATATATTATCTGTTTAAAAACTAGTAATACTAAAATTATATAATAGCTTTATTATAATTAAAAAATATAAGTTGTATATAAAAACAATTATTTTTAGTTTTTTATAATAATATTAATAATAAGTTTTAAACTAATATAGCTTTAATTTTGCTAGTTTATATAAAAGTTGTACAATTTATAAAATTGTTTTATTAAAGTATTTTAATTTTAGTTTTATTAATAATTGTATAAAAATTTTTTTAACTAATTTATTTTTTAATTATATATACGTTTGTATAATATTTTAAAGTTTGCTTAATATATTAAAATTGCGTATTAAAAAAAAGCTTAGTATAAAAAGTAATCGCTAGCTTATTTGTTAAATAGTTAGCAATTATATAAAAACGGTTTTTTTTTTACTATTGTTATAACTTTATATAATAAGTTTTAACTTTTTGTACAGCTTAATTATTTTTTTTTTTAATTTTTTATATAAAACAAAACTTAAAAATGCAAATATTGCTATATTTAGCTAAATTATATTTTATAAACTAAAATATGCTTTATATAATAAAGTTATTAATTTTTATAGCGTCCGATTTTTTAAATAAAGCGCTAAATATATTAATTATACTGTTTTTGCGTAATTTAACAGCTAAAAAATAGTTTTGTTTTTTTTTAAAAATTAAAAACAGCTAGCTAACTTGTTATATAAAAGTTATATAAAAGTTATTTGTTTTTTAAAGTTGTTTTTATTTTTTTTATACAGCTAAAAATTAAAAATGTTTGTTGTTTAGCTTTGTTTTTTATATATTTAAAATAGCTTTTTTAGTTGTATAATAATACAGTTTAACTTGCGTATATTTAAAACGTATTAAACTGTTTGTTAAATTAATAATTATATTAAATTTTTTAATCGATTATATTTTGTATAAACTATTTTAACTTTTTTTTTTATGCTATATTAAAATTTCGCTTTATAAAAAAAAAAATAATACGTTATATAAAGCAAGCTTATTATGCTAATTAATTACATAATTAATTTTAACTTTTGCTTTTTTTTTGTGTAGTATTTTTATTGCCTTTTTAATAGCTTTTGCTTTTTATACAATGTTAAACAAAAAAAGCAAATTTTAATTAATTTTAAAATAAGCTTTAAAAATAAAAAAAGTTAGTATAATATTGTTTAATTTAGCAATATTGTTTAAAGTTTTAACTGCTATTTATAAAATTAATTTTTTTTTTATATAATAACTAAGTTTTGTTTTTAAAATATTATACATATAATAAAATAATTTATATGCTTTTTTAATTTTGCTAATTGTTTAATATGTTTTAATAAGCATTATATAACATTAAATGCTTATAATTTTTGCTTAGTTTTAAAACTTTTTAAACAAAAAATTTATATTTAAATTATATATAATATAATTAAAAAGTTTTTAATATATATTAATTTAGCATTTATATAACGCTTTTTAAACGTTTTATGCAAACATAGATTTTAAAAATGTTGCTGCTTAAAATAATATAGCTGCGTTAATTATATAAAAAACCTGCTTATTATTTATTTGTATAACATTTATTATAATTTTATAATTAAAATTGCAATTGTTTTTAATTAAAAATTTAAAACGTTTAAATGTTTAATTATATAATTAATAATAATAACAAAATTTTTAAATCTTTTTTAAAATAAAATAATTAATATTATATTTTGCGCAATTAAGCATATTATATAATTTTTTTATATAAAAATGTTTAAAATAATAATAAAACTATTATAGTTTATTTTTATAAAATATATTTTAGCTTTATATAAACTAATATTAAAAAATAAATGTTTTTATTTATATATAACAAAAATAGGTTTGCTATTTTTTTATATAATAATATTTTTTGTGTTATTAAAATATGTTTGCAATTTATTAACGTTTTTTAATAAAAATAAAAAAAAAGTAAAGCTGTTTAAAATATAATATATTATTATACTAAAAAATTTTTTTATTTATATAATATTAATAACGCTTATAATGTTATTAGCGCTAAATTTAATATGCATATTTTTTAGTATTTAGCTTATTTTTATATAAAAATAAATTTTAAAATAAGCTTTTAGTTATGCTTTTTTTACTGTTAAATAGTTTAAAGCGCTTGTATTTTATAGTTTATTTTAGTATTTTATATAATACTAATTATTTAATATAAACTAATTAAACAAAACATTTGTTTTGCAGTTTTAAATGTTTTTATTAGTTGTATAATAAAAAAAAGCATTGTTTATTAAAAATTAAATCGATTAGCTGCTAAATTTTTTATTAATATTTTTATTACTTTTGTTTAACTTTAAAAATTTTTTAAGCGTAAATAAAATATTATAAATTATTTTGTACAAATTAAAGTATTAGTTTTTTATATAAGCTTATTTTTAAAATATATGTTTAAATAATTAGCAGCTTTTTTTGCTGTATATAAAACATTTTTTTTTTATATAATACTTTTAGTTAATTTTTTTTTATAGCTAGCTTAAAAATTTAAATTAAAATTAAAATTATTAGTTTTTTGTATAGCTGTTTTAATTATATTTTTTGTTAATAAAATAGCTATTGTTATTTTATTATATAAAATGCTTTAATAAATTATTTGCTACTACTTAAATATATGCTTTAAAATTAAAAAAAAAGTTTTTGCATATTAGTTTTTAAAATATAAATGCTATAGCTAGTTTTAATACTTTTTAATATGCTTATATAACTATTATACTTAATTAAATTTCTTTTTAATAATTTGTGCTAAACGTGCGTTATATTTTTATAAGCTTGTTAATTATAAAGTTTAATATTTTATACAGTGCTAAATTAAAGTTTTTTTTTTTATTTGTATAAAAGTAATTGTAATCCAATTAGCTTAATATTAGCTATAATTTATATTAATATTAAAGTAATTATTTATTGCATAATAAATTTTGCTTTAAATTTTATTTAAGCTAATATAATAAGTAAAAAAATTTTTTGCGCAACTTTTTAAAATAGTTAAAAATATTATATAATATTAATTTTTTATAATTCTAAGTTAGCAGCAAGCATTTATAAATAAATATGCCTTATTATATAGCAAGTTATATAGTTAATTTAAATAATTCTTTTTTTTTTCTAAATCTTTTAAAAGATTATATACTTTTTAAATAAAATTATTTTGTTTTATATATTTTTTATAAAAAATAAATTTATTAAAAAGTTATTTAATACAAAGTTTAATATTATATAAAAATAATAAATAACAAGGTATTTATACATTAGCTAAAAGTTTAGTTTATGTTTTACTTTTGTTATACGTTTATATATTAGTTTAAAAATATTTTAGTTTTTAATTATTAATTATATATAGTTTTAAATAAAGTAGTTTTTAAAAGTATAAAAGTATATATTTTAAGTTAGCTTTAGTTATATAGTTTTAGTTTATATAATTGTATTTAAAATTAAAGTTTTTTATAACGTTGTATAAAGTTGCTAATTTAACGTAAAAAAAACTAATAATGCTTATACAGCAGCTAATAAGTTGTTTTAAATAATTAAAAGTTTTAGCTAGTTTTTTATTAAGTTGTATTCGTTTTATACAATTTATATAAAACTTTTAGTTTAGTTTAACTTTTCTAATTTTAGTTATATGTTTTTAGCTTTAAATATTCGAAATAGTTTTTTGTATAATATATAATAAGTTTAAAAAAAATAGTTTGTTATTTAGTTTTTAAAATCTTTTGCGTACGCTTTTTAAAACTTTTGTTAAACATTTTTTAAATACTAATATTTAATAATTTAAAACGTTATTTATATGTTTAACAATTTTAAAGTTGTACAATTTAAATTAACGCTTTTTTTTTAGTATTTAAAGTTAAAATAGTTTTATATGTTTTTAAAACTAAGCTTAAAGTTTTTAGCAATTTTTTTGTATATAAAATTAATTAAAGTTTGCAATATAATAAGTTTTGCTGCATTATACAAAGTATTTAATGCTATATTTATAAATAAAACTAAATAAATAAGTTATTGTTTTTGCTATTATATAATAAGTTATTAAATATAATTATATACTATTTTTTTTGTTATAATATAAATGTATTTAGTTTTATTAAAAAAATAATATTTGTATAACAATAAAATCGATTTTTTTGTTTTTTTAACGTATAAATATATTTAGTTTAGTTAAAAAAGTAATACTTATATAACAAAGAAATTAAAATATGATATAAAAACCTAGTTAAGCTGTAAATGTTTTTGTTTTTACTTTTGCTAATTTATAATATTTTTGCAGTTGTATAAAAAAATGCTTTTGCAACTACTAATTAATATTAAATAAGCTTTATATAAAGCAAAGTTTTTATTTTAAGTAAAAACTTTTGTTAACATATAAGCTAATATAATAAAAAGAATTAGGTGCATATATGCTAATAACTTTGTATGTAACAATAACTTTGTATGTGCCTACATATACAGTTGTAACCAACACCAGTTATTTTAACATTAACTATAATAAGCTGGCTATAGCTTAACAAGCGTGCAAAATTTTTTTTATTATTATTGTTTAAAAATAATAACAATGTTAATAATAAAAAATTAACGCTTATGTTAACAATATATTACAAGCTTATTTAATAAACATTTATTAAAAAAAAAAGCAGCAAAGCTAATAATTATAACTGCAAAAAAAACGTATAATAATTATAATTAGTTTATTATAGTTAGCAAACTGCTTATTATATAATATAACGCTTATAACAAACTATACGTACATATATATATAAAAATTAATACTTATAAAAAAAAAAGCGCTAATTATTAATAACTATAAATTTATTAGCATAAAAACACTTTATATACTTATAAAATAAACGTACAGCAATTTTAAACACTTATAACAAAAATGTTATTAAAGCTAAAAAGCTTTTAAACTAACAAGTTTTTTGCAAAAAGCTATATAATTTATAAACATAAGCATAAAAGTTTAACAAATTTATAGTTATATAATAATAAGCTAATATTTAAATATTAATAAGCTTTTATTTAGTATATTATAATATAATATATACGTTTTATATAAATAAGCCTAATATTTATTATTTATATATTATTTATTTTTTATAAACAACGTTATTATAATAACGTTTTTTATAAAAATATATTAAATTATATTAAATAATAAAATAAAAAATATAAGCTTATAAAATATAAATAAAAAGATTATTATTATTTAAGCTATTAGTTGCGCTAATAATTAAGCATTAAAGCTAGTTTTAGCGCACATATAAACCACTGTAAATTTAAGCTAAAATAAAAAATAGAGCTATACAACAACATGTGGCGTAATTACAATACACTAAAATCCAACATTTGTAGGGCATGCAGGCGTGTTAAAAGCTATTGTTTATTTAATAAATACATTTTTATTTAACTAATCTAGCATTAAAGCAGCTATAAGACTATTTTTACTAAGTTTTTTTTGTTTTATTTTAAAAGCGTGCTTAGCTTATATTAGTTTTAGCAAAGCTAATATTTGTTATTTTTAAAGCATTTTTTGTTGCTATTTAAATAGCTTTTGTTTTATATTTATTATATATAATAAAAGAAAAAAAATAAGTTTATTTTATAATTAATACTTTTTTTAACGCTTTTTAAAATTTTTTTGCTTTTATATTTTTTTTTAAATAAATAAATAATAATAAAAATAAAAATAAAAAAATAAAAACTGTTTAACTAAAAACTAAGTTTATATTATTTTTATAACTTTTAGCTTTATAGCTTTTTTTTATAACTTTTTTTTTTGTTTTTTTTATGCTTTTTTTTATTTTTTTTAACGTTGCTTTTTTGTTTTTTTTACGTTAGTTGTCATAATTCAGGTGTACTACCAACTAAACCACTAATTAAAGTATGCTTTTTCTAATTTTGTTTGCTTATATTACTATAATTTATTTAAATATGCTTTGCACACTATTTTTTGTTTTTACAAGCTTTAGTTTTATATAAAACTTATTATATAAAATATATATTATATTATATTTAACTTTAAAAAACTTTTTAAACGTAACAATTTTAAAGCTTTTATTTAAAAGTTATTTATAATACATAATTATTATAGCCTTAAAACAACCAGCTCGCTTTATTTTTTTTATAAAACTTTTATATATAAGTTATTTACAAAATAGCAACAAAACATTTTTAAGTAATAACAAAAGCTAAAAACTTTTAAATTTTTTTAATACTAATATAATAAAACTAAAAAAAGCTTTTATTTAACTATTTTAACAACAAAATGCTTAATTAACTGCTAAGCTTAACAAACTAAAAAAATAATTAAAACAAAAAAAGCAGTTTATATTAAATTTGTATAAACTACGTTTTAAAAAAGCATATAAAACGATTATAAAAAAAAAAGAAAAAAAGGTTTTAAAAATTAAAAATTTAAAAAATTTAAAAAACTTTAACAATTTAAACATTTTTTATTAAACTTTTTATTATATTACTTTTTTTAATTAATAGTTTAACTTTAATTACTATATTAAAAATAACTTTTTTAATTTAAAGCTACTTATATTATTATTTTTATTATTATTTTTATTTTTTAGTTAAAAAAAGTATTTTTAAAACCAAGTTAAACGTAGATTTTATTTACAACGTTATTAAAACAAGCATAATAATAAGTTTAACATGTTGGATTTTAGTGTATTACGATCACGCTACATGTTGTTATATAGCTTTATTTTTTATTTTAGTTTAAATTTATAATAGTTTATGTGTGCGCTAAAACTAGCTTTAATGCTTAGTTATTAGCGCAACTAATAGCTTAAATAATAATAATTTTTTTTGTTAAATAAGCTTTGTACAATATTGTATGTTAAATATATGTATAAAATAAAATACAATTTATTGTACTATATTTATTTATATCTCTTTATATAAAAAGGAGGCTTTATATAAAGCAGAGTTTTTATTTTAAATAAAAACTTTTGCTAGCATACAAATTAATATAATAAAAGGAATTAAGTACGCATATATTAATAACTTTATATATAATAATAACTTTGTATATGCTTATATATATAGTTATAACTAATACTAGTTATTTTAATACTAGCTTTTTTTTTTTTTAGTTGCAACTTATTATTATATAAAAAAAAAAAAAGTAAACTATTATATAGCTGTATATATATAGTTTATATAATATTAAAAATAACTATTTAAACTTAATTAAGTTTTAAAAAAGTAGTTAAATAATTATTTTTGCATACAAAATTAAATTAATAGTTTATTTTTTTAATTAAATTATAAAAAGTATACTGCAAAGCTGTTGCTTTAATTATATAGTTAATTTAATTAGTTAAAAATATAAATAACTAATTATAAAGCTTTTAGTTTAGTTTGTGCTAATTAAAGGTTTGTTTTTATACGTTAGCAAAGTTTGCAATTTTGTTAGTTTGTACAATTTTATTAGCTATTATATAAACAGTAAAAGTTATTTTTTAATTAAAATATATTTTTAGCTATATAAATAAATTAATTATATAAAAAAGGCTAATTGTGCAAAAAAAAGTTTGAATATAAATATTGTTAGAATTTTTAGCTGTTTTTTGTTTTTTTTACACTTTTATTTTTTTTTTTCGTACGTTTTGTTTGCTTTTGTTTATATATATATATATTTGTATAATAAATATTATTTATATGTTTAACAATAATGGTTATGCGTTTATAATTATTAGCTAAAAGTTTAGCTTTAATATTATACTATTTTAACAAATAATTTTAATAATTGTTAGCTTTTATATTTGTTTTATGTTAATATATATATATTTTTTTTTGTTATACGTTTATTATATAATATTGTTAATAGTTTTAGCTTTTTATATATAAGCTAAAAAAGCTTAAGTTGCTATAATATTTTTAGTTAATATTTAGATTTAAGTTTTAGTTTACAAGCTGCTAAATTTGTTTATTGTATGCATTATTTGTTACAAAAGTTATTTTTAAGCTGTTTTTATTTAGTTATATAATATTGCTATTGCTTTATATAAACAAAATGCTTATATTAATTATAATAGTTTTTTGTTTTATAAGTGTTGTTAAGTTATAAAGTTTTAAAATAATGCTTATATAACATACGTTTAAAAATTATATAACGCTTATTATAATTATTATATTTAAAAAAAAGTTAAAGTTAAAATGTTTATAAAAAAAATAGTTATATAATAAAAAAAATAAAAATAAATAAAGTTTATATTGTTTTTTGTTTTTTAAAGTTTTTTTTAAAGTTAATATATTTTTATATATTGCTTTTATTATTACGCACTTTTTTTTTTATAATTATTATAATTATATATAACTATTTAAGTTTTGTTTATATATGTTTTTATTTATATAAATAGCTTATTTGTTAATACAAAAGTTTTTAATATTTAGTTTAGCGTTTTTTTTATAAACATGTTAATAAAATTATTTTTGCTATTAATTTATTATATTTTAAAAATTTTTTTTTTTTTGTATAACTTTTTAAATAATATAATATTTATTATTAAACGCTTTTTTTATATTATATTTAGCTTTATTAAACAGTTATATAGCAATTTTAAATTAAAGCATAAAATTGTTAAAATAAAAAATAAATTTAGTATAGTTATAATTTTTAAAAATGTTATACAAAAAACAATAGCGTTATTAAAGCTGTTAATTATATTATATAACTTATTAACAAATACGTTTTTAGTTATTTTTTTATACTTATTAAAATTTTAATATATAATGTTTTTTTTAATTTTAAAACTTAGGTTTGTTTTTATATAGTTTTTAATACTTAATATAATAAAAAATTTAAGTTATAAAGTTATATTAATATTATTAATAAAAAATTTGTTTATAAAAATAAATAGTTTTATATAATATAAATTTAATAATACAAAAGTTAAGCTGTAGTTTAAGTTATTTATTTGCTATTTGATTTTTTTGTTTAAGTTTATAATATTGTTTAGCTTAAAATTTATTATTTAAGCTGCAGCAACAAAATTATACGCTATTTTTAGCTAACAAATATTGTTAATATATATGCTTTTTATATATTGCAAAATATATTGCTATATAAAGTTTTTTATATAAAAGTTAATTAAGTTTAATTAGTTTGCTTAGCTTTTTTATATTAAAATAATATTATTTTTAAACAATAAAATAATTTGTTTATTATTAAACTTTATAAAATAGTTTAGCTAAAAAATCGGGCGTTATAAAGCTAAATATATTATTTGTTTAAAAGCTAATAATATTAAAGTTATATAATAGTTTTATTATAATTAAAAAATATAAGTTGTATATAAAAATAGTTATTTTTAGTTTTTTATAATAATATTAATAATAAGTTTTAAACTAATATAGCTTTAATTTTGCTAGTTTATATAAAAGTTGTACAATTTATAAAATTGTTTTATTAAAATATTTTAATTTTAGTTTTGTTAATAATTATATAAAGATTTTTTTAGCTAGCTTATTTTTTAATTGTATATACGCTTATATAATGTTTTAAAGTTTGTTTAATATATTAAAATTGCATATTAAAAAAAAGCTTAGTATAAACAGTAATTGCTAGCTTATTTATTAAATAGTTAGCAATTGTATAAAAATTATTTTTTTTTTATTATTGTTATAGCTTTATATAATAAGTTTTAACTTTTTATATAGCTTAATTGTTTTTTTTTTAATTTTTTATATAAAGCAAAACTTAAAAATGCAAATATTGCTATATTTAGCTAAATTATATTTTATAAACTAAAATATGCTTTATATAATAAAATTATTAATTTTTATAGCGTTTAATTTTTTAAATAAAACGCTAAATATGTTAATTATGCTATTTTTGCGCAATTTAACAGCTAAAAAATAGTTTTATTTTTTTTTAAAAGTTAAAAATAGCTAGCTAATTTATTATATAAAAATTATATAAAAGTTATTTGTTTTTTAAAGTTGTTTTTGTTTTTTTTATATAGCTAAAAATTAAAAATGTTTATTGTTTAGCTTTGTTTTTTATATATTTAAAATAGCTTTTTTAATTATATAATAATATAATTTAATTTGTATATATTTAAAACGTATTAAATTGTTTATTAAATTAATAATTATATTAAATCTTTTAATTAATTATATTTTATACAAATTATTTTAACTTTTTTTTTTATATTATATTAAAACTTCGCTTTATAAAAAAAAAAATAATATGTTATATAAAGCAAGCTTATTACGCTAGTTAATTATATAGTTAATTTTAACTTTTGCTTTTTTTTTGCGTAGCATTTTTATTGCTTTTTTAATAGCTTTTGCTTTTTATATAATGTTAAACAAAAAAAACAAATTTTGATTAATTTTAAAATAAGCTTTAAAAATAAAAAAAGTTAATATAATATTGTTTAATTTAGCAGTATTGTTTAAAGTTTTAATTGCTATTTATAAAATTAATTTTTTTTTTATATAATAATTAAGTTTTGCTTTTAAAATATTATATATATAACAAAATAATTTATATGCTTTTTTAATTTTGTTAATTGCTTAATATGCTTTAATAAACATTATATAATATTAAATGTTTATAATTTTTATTTAGTTTTAAAACTTTTTAAATAAAAAATTTATATTTAAGTTATATATAATATAGTTAAAAAGTTTTTAGTATACGTTAATTTAGCATTTATATAACGCTTTTTAAGCGTTTTATGCAAATATAAATTTTAAAAATGTTGCTGCTTAAAATAATATAATTATATAAATTATATAAAAGATTTACTTATTATTTATTTATATAATATTTATTATAACTTTATAATTAAAATTGCAGTTGTTTTTAATTAAAAATTTAAAACGTTTAAATGTTTAGTTATATAATTAATAATAATAATAAAATTTTTAAATCTTTTTTAAAATAAAATAGTTAATATTATATTTTGTACAATTAAATATATTATATAATTTTTTTATACAAAAGTATTTAAAACAGCAATAAAACTATTATAGTTTTGTTTTTATAAAATATATTTTAGCTTTATATAAACTAATATTAAAAAATAAATGTTTTTATTTGCGTACAACAAAAATAGTTTTGCTATTTTTTTATATAATAATATTTTTTATGTTATTAAAATATGTTTACAATTTGTTAGCGTTTTTTAATAAAAATAAAAAAAAAATAAAGCTGTTTAAAATATAATATATTGTTATACTAAAAAAAATTTTTTTTTATATAATACTAATAGCGCTTATAATATTATTAGCGCTAAATTTAATATATATATTTTTTAATGTTTAGTTTATTTTTATACAAAAATAAATTTTAAAATAAGCTTTTAATTATACTTTTTTTACTATTAAATAATTTAAAGCGCTTATATTTTATAATTTATTTTAATATTTTGTATAATATTAATTATTTAATATAAACTAGTTAAACAAAACATTTGTTTTATAATTTTAAATGTTTTTGCTAATTATATAATAAAAAAAAATATTGTTTATTAAAAATTAGATTAATTAGCTGCTAAATTTTTTGTTAATATTTTTATTATTTTTGTTTAACTTTAGAAATTTTTTGCATTTTATTAAAAATACTAAAAATTTTTTAAACGTAAACAAAGTATTATAAATTATTTTATACAAGTTAAAATATTAGTTTTTTATATAAATTTGTTTTTAAAATATATATTTAAATAATTAGCAGCTTTTTTTGCTATATATAAAGCATTTTTTTTTTTATATAATATTTTTAGTTAATTTTTTTTTATAGCTGGCTTAAAAATTTAGGTTAAAACTTAAATTGTTAGTTTTTTGTACAGCTATTTTAATTATATTTTTTATTAATAAAATAGCTGTTATTATTTTGTTATACAAAATGCTTTAATAAATTATTTGCTGCTATTTAAATATATGTTTTAAAGTTAAAAAAAAAGCTTTTATATGTTAGCTTTTAAAGTATAAATGTTATAGCTAGTTTTAATATTTTTTAATATGTTTATATAACTATTATATTTAATTAAATTTTTTTTTAATAATTTGTGTTAAGCGCGCGTTATATTTTTATAAGCTTGTTAATTATAAGGTTTAATACTTTATACAATACTAAATTAAGGTTTTTTTTTTTATTTGTATAAAAATAATTATAGTTTAATTAGTTTAATATTAGCTATAATTTATATTAATATTAAAATAATTATTTATTATATAATCAATTTTGTTTTAAGTTTTATTTAAGCTAATATAATAAGTAAAAAAGTTTTTTATATAACTTTTTAAAATAGTTAAAAATATTGTGTAATATTAATTTTTTATAATTTTAAGTTAGCAATAAGTATTTATAAATAAACGTGCTTTGTTATATAATAAGTTGTACAGCTAACTTAAGTAATTTTTTTTTTTTCTAAGTTTTTTAAAAAATTATATACTTTTTAAATAAAATTATTTTGTTTTATACGTTTTTTATAAAAAATAAGTTTATTAAAAAACTATTTAGTGCAAGGTTTAATGTTATATAAAAATATGTTTGTTGTTTTAAGGTTTATTAAAAATAATAAATAATAAAGTATTTATATATTAGCTAAAAGTTTGGTTTATGTTTTGCTTTTGTTATACGTTTATATATTAGTTTAAAAGTATTTTAGTTTTTAATTGTTAGTTATATATAGTTTTAAGCAAAATAGTTTTTAAAAA
>MU377420.1:0-17199 GCA_022495195.1 Xylaria digitata
TTAAATGCTTATAAAATACGTTATATTAAATTTATATTAAGTTAATATTGTTTTAATTTAATATAATTAAAAATTTACTATAAATATTTTATATTATTTACTTTAGTACTTTTTAATACTTTAGTATTACTAAACTAGTATTTAGTACTACTAAGTACTACATTAGTTTAGTACTTGCTAATACTAATACTAAGCTAGTTTAGTACTTGGTAGTACTAATACTAGCTTAGTATTTAAAAATTAGTACTAATACTAATACTAAGCTAGTAGTACTAAAGCTTAGTCCTAATACTAGATACTAAATTGCCAACCCTGCTTATATATAACATATATATTTCTAAACTTCTAATTAACTAGCTTGCTTATTTTAACAATTAAAAGTTTTATACGCAATAATAAATCTATTGAACTTTAGAACTAAATAATATAATACTAAAAAACATTAAAATAACATTATTATTAACTAAAAAAGCTTTATTTGCTAAGCTAAAAAACTTTAATTAATAATAACGCAACTTTATAACTAAAGCAAAAGCTTTTAACATATAAAATTATATAAAAACTACTAACTAAAAAAAATAGCTAACTTTTTTAAAACTACTACAATATAAAAACTATTTTACAAAAGCTAATATTAATTTAGCTACTTCGATTAAAAATTTTACAGCTAATAAAAAAGCATTCTTTACATTTAACTAAAATGTATATATATTAAAAAATAAAGCATATATAAAACATAAAAAAAACGTTAAAAAATTAACTTTTTAAATATAAAATATTATTGCTTTAAATTATAAAATAGCTTTTTTAAAGCTAAAAAAAAAAATTTATATATAATATAATAGCATTAATAAAATTAATACTGTTGCTTAATCTAGTTTTAAGCAAAAAGTATAAATATAATATAAAGCAATAGTATTTAAGCTTTTATTAAAAGTTTTAAAAAATTTAAAAGCATAAATAACAAAATAAAAAGTTATAATAGCTAAAAAAATCGATAAAAAACTTATAAAGTTAATTTTTTTTAATAATTTTATAGCAAATTTTAAAATTACGCTTTAAAAAATAATTCTAAATTAAATTACTAGTTTTAAAATAGTTAATAAAGCAGCTATTAATATAAGGTTATTAACTTATATTAATATAGCAGCAAAATTATAAAAATATATATTAATACGCTTGTTATTTTTAAAAAATAGCAAAATATTTAAAAAAGCATTTTTTACTTATAATACTAATAAATAAAAAAAAGCTAATAAAAACAATTAAGTTTAAAATAAGCTAGATTGCTTTAATTCTTGTTGTTTATAAAAAAAAAAATAAAGCTATACTAAAAATAAAAACAAAAGCTTATAAAAAACTATACTAAAGCAATTTTATGTTAACACCTAAGTATATAAAACATATTAAAGTTTTTATAATTTTAAAAAATATTAGTACGCATTGCTAAAAAAAGCACTTATATATTAAACAGCTTAACCTTTATTAAAGCAAGCTGTGCTACAAACTATTAAAAACAACTTAAACTTAGCAAAAAAAATAGTTTGGTTAAGCAGCAAAAAAAAAAATACTAAAATCAAAATACCAAAGAAATAATTAGTTAGCCAAATTATAAGCAGCACTTTTACTGTTTAAAAAGCTATTTTTAAAAAAAATAAACTTTAATACCTTTTTAAAAACTTTGCTATTTTAAATTTAAAAAAAACACTATATATTTTTAATAAAATAGTTAAGTTTTTAAACTTTAAAAAAGCTAAACTAAATAATATAGTTATTGCAAAAAACTTTGCAGTGCTTATACTAAGCTATAAAAAAATAAATATTAATGTTTAAAAACTTAAAGGCTTAAAAATTATACGTTTGCTAAATATAGCTTACTATAAAAACTTTTTAATTAATATAATCTTTTTAAAAAGGCTTTAATAAAGCAAATATTAATAAAATATAAAGCTTAAACCTTTAGTACTTTAAAAACAAAAAAATAACAAAATTATTTGCTAAATATAAAAGCGATTTAATTAGTTTGTATTAAAATATCTCCTTTTATTACTAACTAAATAGGCATTTTACTTATGTAAAAAACAATTTAGTATTTATATAAAAAAAAAGCTAAGCCGTACAGATATTTTAAAATAGCATTTTTAATTAAAATATGCTAGCTTTAACTCTTTAAAGCATTTAATACAGAAATTTTTAAAAGCTAAAATTAAAAAAAACTTAAAAACTAAAATAATTATAATTAACTATAATGCCTACGCTTAAACCAAGCTGCAGCGTTAAATTAAACAAATAAAACAAATAAAGCTTAATAAGCCTAAAATATAAATCGCAATCAATTTTTATAACTTTGAAAAAATTATATATTTTAATAACTTTATAATAATTGTTATAAACAAGTATTTAAAATATATTTAAAATTACTTTTTTAAAAATAAACAAACTAAAAATATAATTGTTGCTTTTAAAAAGCTAATTAAGCATTTATAAAACTGTTATTAAGTTAAAATCGAAATAATTAAATATAATAATAAGATTTTTAAGCATAAAAATAGCTTAAAAGTATTTAAAAAAACCTTTTTAAATTACAAAATTATTTTTAAGCTTTTAGCAGCTAATATATAAAGCTAAAATAAAGCAGCTAAACGCTTAAAAAATATAATTAAAAATAAAGCTTGCATAATACGCTTTAGCTTAAATTTGCTTAAATCTTTATAGCTAAAAATTATAAAAGCAGCAATTTATTTTTATAACAAGTCTTTTAAACATATTTATAACTAAAAAACTTTATATAAACGTTTTTATATTTATTTTATATTAAAAAATAAATTAATAAAAAATAAAAAGCTTAAACAAACCTATTTAAAAGCATATAATTGCAAAACATATATTTTAAACTTTAGCAATTAGCTTAAAAAAAACTGCTTTAATTAACTTAATCTAAAGGCCTAAATTAGCTACTTAGTTAGCTATAATTCTATTAATATTTATAAAATTTAAAACTTTTTAAATAATTATATTAAGTTTATTTAAAATATATAGTTTTAAAAAAAGTTTTTTTATATTAAAAATTTAAAAAACTTGCAAAAAAATGCTAAAAAGCTTTTTTTTAAAACTATTAAAGCATTATTAATAAAAAAAAACTTTTAAAAAACTTAGCTTAAAACAATTAATAAATATTTTAAACTAAATTACAAAGTTTATTAAAATGTAGTAAAAAATAACTTTAAAAAAATAAAAAATCTAAAAAATAAAAAAAATGTATTTAAAATTTAAACAACAAGCTTTAAAATAATTTGCAAGCCTAATTAACTTTATATACAAACTATTTTTATATTATATTTTTTATTTTTAAAATCTTTTTTTTTATTAAATCTTTTTATTGCTACAATTAAAAAAGCTAATTTAATAGTCCGCTTTATAAAAGCTACGCTAATTGCTAATAAACCAAAATTTAAAACTAAAAAAGTTTTTTTAAGTTTTTATATTATAAGTTTAACATATAAAAAATGCTAAAAAGCTACGTTTAATTTTAAACGTTTATATATTGTAAAATTGTTTAACAGTATGCTAATAAACAAAGCTAAAAAAGCCAAAATAGTAAACTATTTTTAATGCTACTTTAATTTTTATAAAAAAAACAGCTTTGCAAACAATGCTATATTTAATATTAAAAAAAACTTTAAATCAAAAAATTATTAAAATTTAAAACAAAAACTGCTAATTAAAAAAAAAGTTTATAAAACAAAACTATTTTTATTGCTTAAGACTTATAAAGATTTAAATACGCACTTAATAAAAAAAAGTTTTTATGCTGCAAAAAGGCTACACTTTAAAAGCTATAAAAAAATAGCTTTATAAAATAAAGTTAATTAGAAAATTGTTTACAAAAAACTTACTTTTAACTATATATAAATATATGTTTATAAGTTTAATAAGCATAGCTATTTTATAAAATGCAAAACATAATTAATTGTTTAAAAAAATTAACAGCTTTATTTAAGCTTAAAAAAAACATATGCTTTTACTTTAGCAAAAAGATTTTTTAAAACCTTAATAATAATTATAGCTAAGTTTAACTTAAAACTAAAGCAATATAATATAGTTAATATTTTTATTAACGCTAAGCTAAATAAAAAAATCTATATAAAAATGCCTTTTAGCTACCGCAAGTTAAATATTTTTTTAAAGCTATAAAAAGCTTTATACAAACTTAAAAAATTTTTTTTATTATAGCAAAAAAAATTAACTTTAACGTTTTTTAAATTAAATTATTTAACAATATTATATAAGCTGTATTATTATTTTAAAAATAAAATCTTTATGTTTATTTATATAAATAACATAGTTTTAGCTTATTAAAGCTATAAAAAGGTTTTTGCTATAAAACTAATACAAAAACTTAAAACTAAATATTAATTAACTAAAAAAAACAATTTTTAATAGTTTTCAAAAGTTAAAATAATTAAAAATCGCTAACAAAAGCTAATTTAGTTATTTTAATTTTTATATATTAAAAAAATTAACAAGCTAAATAACTTAAAAAAAAAAAAGCATTCTACTTTTATAAAAATTTAAAAGTTACTGCTTTATAAAGGCTTAACTACAACTAAAAAAATTTATACTTATTAAAAAAAAATAAGCTTTATTATATATGCAGCAATAATTACACGCCTAAATATCGCTTTTTTTATTTTAAAACTCTTATAATTCAACCTAAATTTTAGCTTTAAACACTACTGCAAAACCGATCAAACTTTAAATTACTTTTTTTAAACTTAGTATTATACTTTTAAATTTAAAAGCAGTAATAACCTAATTGTTGCTAGCAACTTTTTGTTTGCAAATAATACTATTAACTGCAAAAGCTTATAAGCTTACGTTATAAAGCTATTTAAAAAAGTTATTAGCTAAAAAGCTAACAAACAAAATATTATAACTACTTTAACTACTAAAGCTAAACTCTTTGCTTTAGCTTAAACGGCTAAAAAAGCTATATTTATTAGTAAACTAATTAAAAAACTTAAAGTTACTTTAAATAGTTAACAAATTGCTTTTTAGTGCAATAATTAACAAATAATTAAGCTTTTAAAAAAAAAAGTATTTATTTTAAAAACCAAGCTTTAATATATAAATATATATAATTATTAATTAAAACAAAAAGTTTAACAAAAAACTTTAAATATAACTTACGTTTTTACAAGCAATATAATTATAAACGGATTTACAAAAGCATTTTTAGCAACCAAATAAGCTAGATTTATAACTTAATTAAGGTTAAAAAACATAAAAATACAAATTTTAAAGCAAAAACAAAAAAAGATTACTTAAAAAAACTTTAATAGCTTTAAAAATAAACTATTTAAAAAAAAAATAAAAGCATAAAAGCTATAAAAATAGCTTTATTAACTAAATCAAAACAAAATACAAAATAATTAGCCTTAAAAAAATATGTTAAAATAAAAAGTTATATCAATAAATATTACAACATTAAAAATAAGCTAAGTTAGCTTTAACCCCAAGGATTTACTACCTAAATTACTAATACACGCCTTAAAAGCAAAACAAAATCTGCTTATATATAACACACACACTTTTAAACTTTTAATTAACTAGCTCGCTTATTTTAACAAGATCAACTGTTTATATTTTTTTTATTTACTTTTAATATTACATAATAAAATAAAAATATATATATTAGGTAAAGGGGTATATAATTTATTTATATTTTATATTAAGTTTATATAACGTAATTAATAAGCAAGCATTATAAACAAGCGAGCGCTACATTAAACTAAACTAGTATAATTATTATTATAATAATTTAACTATAACGCTTAAAATTAATTTTATTTATTTAGAACTATTTTTTTTAAACATATTTATATTAATTTTATAAGTATATACATTATAACTAATATTACTATATTGTTTATAGCGCTGTTGTTTTGCTTAAGCATTTTTAATAACAATATAATTTTTGTTTGTTTTTTTTTTATACTAGCTTTTGCATTTTTTTTAAGCTGTAAAATTTTAATTTTTTTACAAAATAAGTAACTTTTTTTAGTAAACATATATTTTTTTAGCTTTAACCCATAACACAAGCTAGTTTTGCACACAAGCAAGTTTTGCACTTTTTTTGGAGTACCCTGTAAGCCAATTTTCTATACAAAAGTACTTACTCCACTTTTTAATAACTTTGCGAAAAAAGGTTGTACAACAAAATAATTAGTACTATTAGATTCGCAATGAAATAGTGAATTTAATAGTATTTTCTTTTATTTTGTAGCTATTTTATTTGGGCATATAGCTTCAAAAAACAAATTTGCAAGGATTATTTTAGCGTGGTTTTTAATAACGCTTTAAATAAAATAGTTAGAAAATAAAAGAAAATATCATTAAATTCGTTATTTCATTGCGAATCTAATAGTACTAATTATTTTGTTGTACGACCTTTTTTCGCAAAGTTATTAAAAAGTGGAGTAAGTACTTTTGTATAGAAAATTGGCTTACAAGGTACTCCAAAAAAAGTGCGAAACTTGCTTGTGTGCAAAACTAGCTTGTGTTATAGGTTATAACGTTTATTTAAAATATAATTAGTTTTGCAAAAGTTTTAAACTTTTGTTTAAAATAATATAGCTTAATATATTAATTTTTTAGCTTTTTTTATAAGTTAATTAATTAAATAATAAATTAAAAACAGTAAGCTATTTTAATAATAAAAATTTTAATTTTTAATATATTTAGTTTATAATATTGTTTTAATTAAGTTATTAAATGTTTTTAAAACTTATAATATAAATAGTTTAAAAATTAATTTAAAAAGTATTAAAATTTATAATTTAATATTTAACTTTAAAAGTATAAAATTAGTTTTTTAAAAGCTGCTTTAAATATTTTTAAAAATAAAAACTTTTAAAAAAGCAGTATAAAAAGCAAAAAAAAGTTAGCTTTAATAATATAAGTAATATATTTATATATTATATTTTTAATTTATTAGTTATACGTTTGTTTTAATAAATTAAAACAATTAATATTAAAAAGCTAAAAAAATAAAATAAATAAAAAAGTATAACGTGGTTTATAAGCGAGTTGCCCATTTAAGTGAGTTGCCTAGTTTTTTAGCACCTACCCTATAAAGAAATTCTTATACAAAATTTGTCCGTGCGTAAAAATAACAATAAAGCTATAACTTTATTAATATAACTTTAATAAGCTTCGGACCTTTTTTATTATAAATTTAACTAAAAAAAAAAAATAGGTTACTACTTTATTTCTTTATAAAGTAGGTGCTAAAAAACCGAGCAACTCGCTTAAATAAGCAACTTGCTTATAAACAACGTTATACAAAATAATAATTTTATTATTTTTGTAATAAAGCTTAAATTTAATTAAATAATAGCATTTATAGCTGTTAAAAATAAAAAAACAATAAACTTTAATTAAACAGCTGTTAATATATTTATTAAAGTGCTAAATTTATTTAAAATTTTGTTTATTTATTGTTTAATTATTATTATTAATAATAATATACTAATTTTTTAATAATTCGCTGTTTTTATATTAAAAAAACAAATAATATTTATTAACAATAATAATAAATAATAAAACTAACGCATCTCCCACTTAAACGGGTCACCCAATTGACCGGGTCACCTAATTGACCGGGTCACCTAGATTTTATATGTTATAATTCAGGTGCACTACCAACTAAACCACCAATCAGAGTGTGTTCTTTCTAACTTTGTATGCCCATATTACTATGATCTATCCAGGTGTGCTCTGCACACTATTTTTTGCTTCTACAAGCTTTAGTCTTGTATAAGACCTACTATACGGAATATACATTATATTGTACCTGACTTCAAAAGACTTCCCAAACGTGACATTATATATAAAAGCTTTAATACTTAAACCTTAATAACTTTACTAATTCTTAGTGTATAATAAAATAAAATAAATTATTAAATTTGCAATTAAACAAAGAATTTAGTAGTATTTTTGTTTATTTTATAGCTAATTTATTAAGCGAGTTATTAAGCAATATGTTAATATAGCGTTAAACAAGGATTATTTTAGCGCTTATTTTAGTGTATTGCTTAATAACTTATTAAATAAAATAGCTATAAATAATAAAAATATACCATTGAATTCCCTTTTTAGTTGCAAATCTAATAGTATAATTTATTTTATTATAGGACTAAAACTTGTAAAGTTATTAAATAGTTATGTAATAAAGCATAAACGATTTTTATATAGGTTTAAAGTGTTATAAACCAACAGGAAGACGGCTTAAAAGGAAAACCTAGCGCAAACATGGACCTAATAAAGAGCTGGACCAGAAAACACGCTATAGCCAATTATAAGCGCAAAAATTATATAATAAATACTTGGGATAGTGTAACAAACGGGTCCTATTCCTTGTACGAGTGAGTTTTCTACATAGGTTAGTTTACTTATAGGTGTGGATTGTTGTTTAGTCTATATAACTAAGGAAGTGACGCTTGGTAAAGTATAACACAGAGAAAACTGTGCAAAAATAGGATTAATAATCGTTAAAAGATTAACTTCTTTATAATATATTCTAAAAACTAGACTATAAGCTTAAATTAAACAGTAAAATAAAAAAAAACTAATGCTAATTACAAAAAGAACTTTTTACGTTTTTATAGTATTTCTTTTTTTTACATATTTTTTGGATAGCAATAAATAAAAACCTATCCCAACTATTTTAAATAGCAATAAATAAAAACCTATTTCAACTATTCTGGATAACAATAAATAAAAACCTATCCCAACTATTCATCACGTAACCCCTGCGCTTATAATTAGCTATAGCTTGTCTCCTAGTCCAGCTTTTCATCTAGTTCATAACCGCGCTAAGTTTTTCTTTTAAGCCGTCTTCCTATTAGTTCATAATATTATTCCTTTTTTCTTAAAATTATTATCTTTAATAATAAATAATAAATGTTTATACCTTTTGTATGTTTTCTTTTTTTTTTGCTTTATTTTTTATTATAGCTAATTGTATAAAAAAATGTTATAAAAAACTATTGTTTAATAAAAAGCTTGCAAAACGTAATTCTCTTTTTTCTGCTGTTATTTTTTGCGCTTTAATTACTATATTCTTTTTGTGCTCTTATTGTTAACAACGTAAATTTAAATACTTATTTATTAAATCCAAATTAAATTGTTGTTTTGCTTATATTTGCAATATTTACTTTTAATATAATGCTAAAAGTTTGTTTGCTAAACAGCTTAACAAAATTGCTACGCAATACAAATTGCTAAAAAAAAAACTAAAAATCTTTAAAAAAGCTGCTAAATTAGCGCTTGCTTATATGCATTACTTTTGCAAACAAAAAAAAATGTAGTATAATAAAATAATAAAAGCTGTAGCTTATAATATTATAAATTTAAAAAAGTTTAAATTTTTTAAAAAACGTAAGCGTAAAAAAAAAAGTTATTAAATTAATAAAACCACTGCTTTTATAGCTGCTTTGTTTATTTTTAACTAAAACATGCTTAACTTTTTTTCTGCTTAAAAAATAAACCTTGCTTTTTTAGCTTTAGTTAATTAAAATAACGTTAATAAAACGTTGTAACCGCCTATATTGCATGCTGTAAATGCTTTTTAAGTTCTTATATATTTTTTATATATAAATATCCTGTTTATTTAACTAAATACTTTATAGTTTGTTTTTTTTAACATAAATTTAATATTTTTTTTACTTTATATTTTGTTTAGTTTTTTTTTACTTTAATAAACGTTTTTAACGTAGCGTTATTTAATACTTTTTTTAATAATAAAATATAAAAAATTAAATGTATTCTTATTTTATAAAATAATAATAATTAATAATTAGTTTTCAAAATAACTTTTTTAATTTTAAATAGCTTAATTTGTTTAAAATCTAGTTTATTGCTAAATTATTTAGTTTTAATGTTTTTTTTTAAAAAATATACTTTATTTTTTTTTTTTAAAATTAGCTTTAATAACCTTAATTTATTATAATATGTTTTTATATATTGCTAAATAAATATTAAGTTGTTTTTAAATTTTTATTATATTTTAATAAACTTGTTTGCTTATTTTTTTATTATTAGCGCTGTTGCTCTTAAAATCTATGTTTAACTATTTTTTAAATCAAACCTATAGTTTGCCTTAAATAATAACATTTTTATATTTTCGTTGTTTAAACTATTGTATACAAATTTTATTAAAAATAACAACTTAACCTAGTTATTTTGTTGTTTATTAAAATAACACCGTAAATATTATTTTAACGTTTAGTTTAATTTTTTAATTTATTTATTTGTTTATAAATAATAAGCTATAAATAGCTAATGCTTAATTTTTAAAGCCTTTATTAAAGATTGCTAATACTTAAAAGCTATAATAATGCCTTTATTTATAATAGCTTTTTTTAAAATGCTATATTTATTAAAAACATGTTATAATATTGTATACACAAACTTTTCCGCCGTATTTAATTCTTTATATAGTACAAAATGCTTATACTTTATAAGTTTGTTTATAATAATTAAAATCGAATTATATTTAATTTTTATTATTAGTTTTTTTAATTTTAATAGCTTAATAATAAAATTAAATAATATAACTTTTTATACTTTGTTAAATATTTTAATAAGCTGCAATAATTTATAAAGCTTATGTTTTGCTGCTTTTACTTTTTTATAAAAGTTATACTTTTTGTATACTGTTTTAAAAATTTAATTCTAGTTTTATATTATAAAATTGCGTTTAAATTTTTTATAAGTTTTATAAAATCTTTAATATCTATATAATAATGTTTTATAAAAATGCCAAGCAAATTCTTTTTATAAATTATTAAGTATTATTACTTTTGTTTTATACCTAGGCTATCCGTTTTTATTAATTAGGCTTAATATTGCATTTAGTACTAATTGTAATACTGCTTTTTTAATTTGTTTTATTTATTAATTATTAAATAATTATTTTATATATACTAATGTTAAAACAAAAGTTTTTTTAAGTTTTTTTTAAAATAATATTTAATTTTTTTTTAATTAATCCGTTTTATATTTGTTTTTTTAGCTTAAAATATTTGCTTTTCGATTTTTTTTGCTTTTAATATAAATAATTTTAAAATTAAATTATAACAAAAATTCTGCTTATTTAATTTATCGTTTGTTTAAAACTTTAGTTATTATAAACAAAATTAAGTTTTTATAATTTAAAAAAACTTTAATTAGTATTAAAGTTTTATTTAAATAGTATTTCTATTTTTTAAATGTTTAAACTATAGCTATAAGCTTTTTATTTAGTATTTAATAGTTTATTGCTAGTTTTAAGAATTTTTTTAAAAAAAATGCTACTAAGTATAGCTTTCTGTTTTTATTTTGTTATTTTAATTGTTTACTTATTACTATATTATATATATTAATTTCGACCTTAAATTCTTTATTTAAGTTTAATAATTATATTATTAGTTTTATAAAAATCGCCTTTTTAATTTGTTTAAACGCTTTTTACTTTTCTGCTTTTTATTTAAATACTACGTTTTTTTTTATAAAATTTATAAATAATGCTACATATTTCCTAAATTTTGCAACTAAAAGTTGTATATAGTTAATAAATCTTATAAACAATTTTATATTTTTAATATTATTTAGTATAAGCTATTTTTTTACTGCTTTAATTTTAAATTTTTAAATTTTTACTTTGCTTAAAGTTATAATAAATTTTAAAAAGTTCACTTTTTATATATAAAACTTGCTTTTGTTTAAATAAACCTTTAGTTTAATATTTTATAATGCTTTAAGTATTTTTTTTATATATTTTTTATATTTTTTTAAAGTTTCTAAATAAATTAAAATATTATTTAAATAAACTATTATAATTTAATTTAAATAATTTTATAACATATTTATAATTATTTTTTAAAAACTTGTTAATATATTAGTAAGCTTAAATAATATTATTTAATACTTATATAATTTATAAAGTATTTTAAATGTTGTTTTTTATTTATTTTTTTTAATTATTTGTATTTAATAGTAAGCGTTTAACAAATCTAACGCTATAAACTATTTTGCTTTATAAAATCAATCTTTTAAATTATTAATCTATAGTATTAATCTTGCAAATTTTTACGTTATAAAGTTTCTATAGCAATAATTAACTACTAATTTTTATTTTAGTTCTTTATTTTTTTCTGCCTTTTTTAATACTTATAAAATTAAATATTTTGCTAAAAATTATAACAATTAAATAAATCCTTTTTTTAAATTCTTTTTTAAATATTAGTTTAGCTTTTTTAGCTAATTTTAATTTATTTTATATATTAAAAAATGCCTTAAATATTATCTTTTTTTTTAAAAATATATAATAATTTTATTTATTATATTTTAATAATTTTGTTTTTTTTAATTACTTAAACAAGTTAGCAAACTCTACATATTCTTTTAATACGTTGTTTTTTTGTTCTGCTTTTAGTTTTTTAACTACTAAATATATTGCTATACCTTTTTTAAATTTGCTTAACGCTTTTTTCAGCTTATTAAAAGCTAAATTTCTTTTTAGCGTATTTTATTAAAGCTAGTTAGTGCTTTAATTTACTTTAGAATTGCTTTTTTTTAACTAAAGTATTTTTAAAATTGCATTAAAACTATATATATTAATAATATTAAACATAAGCTTTTTTTTATAACTATAAATATTAAAAAAAAGTTTTATAATTTTTTATTTAACTATGCTACTGTTATAAATACTAAAACTTTTATTAACTATTGTAAATAAATAAAAGTTATTTTTAAACTTTATTAATATTTTTATTTTTTAAACAAATTGTAAAAAAATAAAATCTTATAAAGCTTTTGTATTAAATAAAACCTTTATCTGCTTTTTTTAATAGCTTATGTTTATTAACACTTATACTTTTGTATACATGTTTACCGCATATAAAAACCTTTTAATTAATTAAAACAGTTGTTAGTTTATATTAACTACTTATTATTATTTTTTGTTTTTTAAGCTTTTTGCTATTAGTTTTTGTTTTTATTTTTGCTATTTTTGTTATTTTAGGCCAACATTTTAAATATTATATTAAAAAATACTGCTGCTTACTATTTTAAGTTTTTTTTTATTTATAAAAATAACTTCTTTTTTTTTTTAAAAATAAGTTGTTATATACTAGCTTCGGCCTTAGCCTTTTGCTTAATTCAATAAATTTCCAATTTTTTTATCGCACATACTTAACACTAGTTATAAATACATAATTTTAATTTTCTTTTTTAACTAATACATTTCTAAGTTCGCTTTAAAATTTTTTTAAAAATAGCATATTTATTTAAGTTTTAATATTTAAATAACAAATGTTTAACTTTATTAATTTTATATAATTTCCTTATTAAGTTTTTATTAATTCGTTATAAAAACTATTAGTTTTATATTTTATTTGTTATATAAATATAACATTAATATATTATACAGCATATTTAAAAAATTTTATAATACATTTTATATTTTAATAATAGCTAATTTTTATTTAATATTATTGTTTTATCGTATTAATAACTTATTGCTATAAATTATATAATTGTTTTTAAATTGTTAATAATATTAGTTCCTATTTTTACTAACAGTTTTAATTCTTTTATTTTTTAAATTCTTGCTAATTTTGGCTATCGTATGCCTATTAGTTCTTTTTATAATACCTTATAAATAATTTTAAAATCTTGTTTTTGTTTTATTTAATCGTTTTTAATAGTTTAATATTATATATATTTTTTTTAAATTAATTTTGCTACTACGTTTTTAAGCCATTTTAAATCATTTTAATAGTTGTACTACCTATATTTGCAATTTTTTTTTACTAAACATTATTTACTTTTTAATTAATTATTATTTATAAAATTGTTATTAATACTTACAATCTTATAAATAAAAGTTATAATCTTATGCTTTTTTTCTTTTTTTATAATCTATTTATTTATATAAATATAACAATTATTAATATTTTTTTAACAAAAACATTTTATATTTCGTACATATATAAATTTTTTTATATATAAACAAGGTTGGCAATTTAGTATCTAGTATTAGGACTAAGCTTTAGTACTACTAGTTTAGTATTAGTATTAGTACTGATTTTTAAATACTAAGTTAGTATTAGTACTACCAAGTACTAAACTAGCTTAGTATTAGTATTAGCAAGTACTAAACTAATTTAGTATTTAGTAGTACTAAATACTAGTTTAGTAATACTAAAGTACTAAAAAGTACTAAAGTAAATAATATAAAATATAAAATATTGATATTAAATTTTTAATTATATGAAATTAAAACAATATTAACTTAATATAAATGTAATATAACATATTTTATAAGCATTTAAGTTATAAAAGCGTTTAAACTACTTTTTAATTTATATAAAAACGTTTATACGTAAATTATAACTTTATAACAAACAGTTGTACAAAAAAATAATTAATATTATTAAATTTGTAATTAATTACATAATAAATTTAATAATGATGTTGTTTATTTTTTAGCTAATTTTTTAAGCGAGTTAAATATAAATTTAACTTTTTTAAAAAAAAATTTAATGTACGCTATAAATAATTTCTTAAAAAAATAAAAAATATATTTAAATTTATTTTATAATTACAAAATTAATAAAATTAATTATTAGTTTATAAGCTTAATATTTAAATAGTTAAAATTTATTTTATAAGTATTTCTTTATATAATTATTAAATAAAATACTTTTAAAAAAGTAGCTTACATATTTATATAGTTTAAATGCTTGTAAAATACATTATTTTTTTAAAAAAAAATATAATATTATTATATTATAAAATATTAAATTTTTTTAATTTTTTTAAAATAAAATTTCCTATTTTTTATATAATTTCTTTTTTTAATTTTAGTACTTTAGTATTAGTATTTAGTACCTTTAGTATTTTAGTATTAGTATTAGTATTAGCAAGTACTAAACTAGCTTAGTATTAGTATTAGCAAGTACTAAACTAATCTAGTATTAGTATTACTAAATACTAGATTAGTAGTACTAAATGCCAACCCTGTATATAAATATACTTTGCATTTTTAATATAATTTTAAACATGTTTTACATTTTTTAACATATTCTGTTTATTATTATTGCTTAATAATCTATTTTGTTTAAATTTCTATTATAAATATCTGCGTTAGTTTAAAAAGTTCTTTGTTTTATAAGCGCTTAAATTCCTTGCACTTTTTTGCATAATGCCCTTTTTGCCTACAATTAAAACATTTAATCTAATTTTATTCTTTCTTTAAAAGCTTTATAATAATTATAGCTCCAAGTTTTATTAATTTTAAATATGTTTTTGTTACTGTTATTTATATTTTTTAAGTTTATTCCATATTAATTATAAAATTTGATTTTCGTTCTTTTTTTTATTATTATTTTTTAAACAATCAATTATTAATTTTAATTGCTTTAACTACATACTTTTCAAAATCTTATAATTAATTATTTTTATAAAGTTTATTCTAAACTAAATTTTTTAACCTTTTGTAAAAAATTGCTATTAAAATATTGTTATTATTTTATAAAGTTTATAACACTAGTTTGCAAAACTCTGCTACATATTTATATGCCAGTCCAGTTTATTTAATTTTTAGCAGCTGCTGTTTAGCTTGCCGTTTTTTTTCCAAATTTTTATACATATTTATTAAAGCTTTAACAAATCTATTTATATTTTTAAACACATTTTCAGTTTTAACGCTTTAGTTATTTTCTTTTGTTTTTATATATTTTTTTATTTATAATTTAAACTATTTTAGCGCACTTTTTACTAAAAATCCTGCTGTATAAAAAACTTTTTTATAATGCCTTATATAAACTTTAACCTAAGTTAAAAATCCTTTAAAATATTTTTAAAATCTTTTAAACTTGTTTAGTTTATTAAATTTGTATTGCTTAACCTTAAGTATATTACTAAATTAATTTTTAAATTATTAGTTTATATGTTATATATTAATAATTTGTTTATTAAAATGCTAATTTGTTAATTTAAGTTAATTAATTTTTATTTATAACTAATTTAAAGCAAAAGTTATTGCTTTTAAAATTAAATTTATAAGTTCTGCTATTTTGCTTCGCACCTTTACACAATGTTATATAACACTTAAAAAAGTTAACTGTTTAAAATATAACAAACAAGTTTTATTTTTTATACAAATAAGTTTTCTATATAAGTTAATTTACTTATAAGTATAAATTGTTGTTTAATTTATATAATTAAAAAAATAACGCTTAATAAAATATAACACAAAAAAAACTGTGCAAAAATAAGATTAATAATTGTTAAAAAATTAACTTCTTTATAATATATTTTAAAAACTAAACTATAAGCTTAAATTAAACAGTAAAATAAAAAAAAATTAATGCTAATTATAAAAAAAACTTTTTATGTTTTTATAGTATTTTCTTTTTTTATATATTTTTTAAATAGCAATAAATAAAAACTTATTTTAACTATCCTAAATAACAATAAATAAAAACTTATTCTAACTATTTTGGATAGCAATGGATAAAAACTTATCCCAACTATTTATTACGTAACCCCTGCGCTTATAATTGGCTATAGCTTGTTTTTTGGTCCAGCCTTTCATTTGGTCCATAACCGCGCTAGGTTTTCCTTTCAGGCCGTTTTCTTATTAGTTTGTAACAAATAGGTTTTTATTTAAAGATATTTAAAATATTTAAAATAAGTTTTTATTTAAAAATATATAAAAAATATATAAAAAAAAAAATTTTATAAAAACATAAATTGTTTTTTTTATATTTAGCTATAGTTTTTTTTTATTTTATTATTTAATTTAAGCTTATAGTTTAGTTTTTAAAATTTATTATAAAAAAGTTTATTTTTTAATAATAATTTATTATATTTATATAATACTTTTTATGATATTTTTTATTAAGTATTATTTTTAGTTATATAAATTATATAACAACTTTTATTTATAAATAAACTAACTTATATAAAAAGCTTATACATTATAAAAATAAAACCTAATTGTTATATTTTAAATAGTTAACTTATTTAATGTTATATAATATTATAACGTATTTCCCACTTGGATTGGCCACCCCGAAATACATACAAAAAACGTCCGTGCGCTTTTAAATAACTCTACCAATATAAGTCCTATAAACTAATAATTAG
>MU377421.1:0-16976 GCA_022495195.1 Xylaria digitata
CTCGTAAAGTTATTAAATAGTCACGTGATAAAGCATAGACGATTTTTGTATGGGTTTTAAGGGTGGCCCATTCAATTGGGTGGCCAAGTCAATTGAGGGATGCGTTATTTAACTTTTATATTGTTTTACATTATTATAGCTATTATTAAACAAAATATTTTTATTATTAACGTTGTTATATAAATAAATCATAAAAAGTTTTTTAATTATAAAATTTTTTTATTATTATTTTAAATTTATATATAAATATTTATTTTAATAAAAAAAAAGCATTTTTAATAAGCTTTAAATTTTTTTATAACTTTAATAAAAGTATTAAAAAGTTGCTTTTATAAATTCAATTAGTTTTTAGTTTTAATTGTTTTAATTTATTTTAGTTTATTATTATTATAAATATAAAATATAATGTTTTATATTTTTTATTTTTTTATAAAACGCTTTTAACTAATTAAGTATAAACGTTTATAAAAAAAGTAATTAGTTTAAGTTTTTAGTTAAAATTTTATTTTTATTTTTTATAAATATTATTATTATAAAAATTGCGCTGCTGTTTTAATTTTTTAAATTTTAGCTTTTTATTTTATTGTTTATATTTTTATTTTATTAATTATTTTTATGTTTTTAAAAATGTTTTAATTTTTAAATTGTTTATTACTTTTTGTTTTTATATCCTTAATAAATTAGTTTTTTATAATGCTTTTAAATTAACTTATTAAATGCTGCTACTATTTTTAATTTTAAGCTGTTGTTTTTTAAAAAGTTGTAAGTTTATATAGCTAATTTTTATAAGCTTAAACTTTTATGCTTTTTAAATAAGCTTATTAAATAAGTTAAACGCTTTTTTATTTTTTTTAAAAGCATTAATATTTAATTTGTATACTATATATTTACAATATTAAAAAAAATTTTAAAAATTTTATTTAAAATTTTAATTTTTTTAATTTATATTTTGCTAATTTTAATTATTAAACGCTTTTGTTTTTTATAATAAAAAAGCTTTTTATTAAATTTAATATTTTATATAATAATAATTTTTTATAGCTAAAATATTTATATATAATATAAGTTAATAGCTTTATAGCTTATTAAATATTTTATATACGTTTAAAATTAAGTTTTATAGTTGCGCTTGTTTTTATAAACGTTTTTATTTTTTTTAATAAAGTATACTTTATATTTATAAGCATATATTTTATTTTAGTTTAGCTTTAAGTTTTTTATTAAGTTTTTAATTGTTTTTAATATATATTATTAAAAATATTATATAAACTAGCGTTTAAAAACTTTATATAAAGCGTGCATATTATATTTTTTTAAAAAGCTTATATTATATAGCTATATTATAGCTTATATAGCTTTTAGCTATAGCTTGTTTAATAAGCTAACATTAGTTAACATTTTAATAGTTTTTTTAATAATTTTTTTTTAGCTTGTTTAAAGCTTTTAATAAGCTTTTTAATATATATTAGTAAAGTTTTTAAATTAATTTTTTTGTTTTTAATTTATTGCTTATATTTTGTTTTTTTTTTATATTATAATTACAGCTTTATTATTATTGCTTTTTATTTTATATATAAAAAGCTAAAATTATTATATTATTTAGCGTTTAAATTATAAAATAGTTTTAAAAACTTATTTTTACGTTTTTTTTGCTAAAAAGTATGTTTAAACATAACTATTAAACTTATTTTTTAAGGCAAATAATTAATTAAAGTTGTTAAAACTTTTAAAATAATTAAACAAGTTTTAATTAACTTTTTAAAACAGCTTTATTAAACGCTGTTTTAATATTTTTTATAAAATTATTTAATATATGTACGCTTGTGCACAATTTTTATATTTTTTGTTTTATAAATTAAAGCTTTAAACGCTTTTAGTTTTAAATGTTTAACTTGTAAATGTTACAAGTTTTTTATATTTTTTTTAAGTTTTAAAAAGTTTTTTAAAAAATTTTACAAGCGTTTTAGTTTTAAATTTGCAACGTTTAATATAAGTTTTATAACATTTGCTAATATTTTTTAGAAAAACAAAAATATAGCTATTATTAAAACATAATTAAAATAAATAATAATAAGTTTGTATTTAAAAAAAAACTAAGTTATAACGTTTTTTAAGTTTTGTTATAAACGCACTTTTTTTTTGTTTTTAAACTATAATATATAGTTTTGTTTATAATATTATATGCTACTTTTTTATAGCTTTAACTTTAACATAATATTTATATAAAACTTTTTAATAAATGTTATTTTAATAAATATAAAGTTTTTTATTTTTTTATTTTAAGCGTTTAATAATACGTTTTTTAAAAAAAAAAATTTTAAACTTTAAAATTAAAAACTAGTTTGTATTTGCGTTAACTACTTTTTTATTTTTTATAAAAACAAAAAAGTTTAGTACTAGCAAATTTTTATAGTTTATTAAATAAAACGTTTTATAATTATTAATTAAAATATTATTTAATAATATATAAAATGTTTAATTAAACATTATAAACACTGTTAAATTATTTTTAATTACGTTTAAAATTATTAAGTTAATAATAATATATAACGCATCCCACAAGCTAGTTTTACACACAAGCAAGTTTCGCACTTTGGCTTGGCGTACCTTGTAGGCTAATTTATATGCAGGGGTACTTACTTCACTTTATTATAACTTCGCGAAAAAAGGTTGTACAACAAAATAATTAGCACTATTAGATTCGTAATGAAATAGTGAATCTAATGATATTTTCTTTTATTTTCTAACTATTTTATTTAAAGCGTTATTAAAAACTACGCTAAAATAATCCCTGTAATTTTGTTTTTTGAAGCTATATGCCTAAATAAAATAGCTACAAAATAAAAGAAAAAACTATTAGATTCGTTATATTATTACAAATCTAATAGTACTAATTATTTTGTTGTATGACCTGTTTTCGCGAAGTTATAATAAAATGGAGTAAGTACCCCTGCATATAAAGTAGCCTACAGGGTACGCCAAAAAAAGTGCAAAACTTGCTTGTATGCAAAACTAGCTTATGGGATGCGTTATTACTTTTTTTTTTTAAATAGTTTAAGTTTTTTTTTTAGTTAAGCTTAAACGTTTTTTATTGTTTTTAAAAAACTCTTTAACTATTTTTATTAATAGTTTGCTATAAATTTTTTTAATAAATAGCTTTTTTAAATAAAACTTTGTTTTTTTAATTAAAACGTATTATAAAATAGCATATATTTTTAGCTTTTAATTATAAATTTAACTAAAAGTATTATAGTATAAACAGTTATATTTATATTTATATTTTAACAATTTTAAGCTTTAATTATAAATGTTATTTAATTTTTAGTTATTTAAAGTTTTTTTATTAAAAATAGCATAAATGTTTGCTTTTTTTTTATTTTTATAAACGTAATTATAAAAAATATTTATAAAAACTTTGTTAAACTAATTAAAAATAATTTTTAATTGCTTTAAAAACTTATTTTTTATTAGCTTGTTTAACTAAGCTTAAGCTTAGTTTAAAGCTATTTTATTATTAATTGCTTTAAAAAAAATTTTGCTAAAAAATTACTTGTTATTTTAAGTAGCTTACGCATTTTAGCTTGTTAATATGCTATTTTTTAGTTTTTAAACTACTTTATAAAATTAATACTTTTATAATAAGCTTTTACAAGCGCTTTTTAATAATTTTATAAAACTAAAGTTTATATATTTAATTTAGTTAAAACAAGTTTACTTTTTAAAGCTTTAACTAAGTTATATATATAAATAAACTTGTTTTTAATTAGTTAAATGCTAGCTATTTTTAGTTAATGCTTATTAACTGTTTTATTAACTTATATAAATAGCGCGTTATATTTAGCGTTATAAGCTGCTTAAATAATTAATTTATTAAAGTAGTTTTTAATGAGTTTGTTAAAAATTGTTTTAATGTTAGCAGCTTAAAAATAAGCGTTATTAAAAACAGGTGCTAAAAAAAAAGCAGCAGCGCTAAAAGTTTTGCTAGCAATACTAAAAATAAAAGCAGCAGCATTATTTTAAAGCAGCTAATTAACATAGTTTTTATTATATTGCTTTTGCTTTTTATAATAAATATAATTAATAGCTAGCATTTTTATTAAATATTAAAAAGCGCAAGCTAAATTATAAATGTTTAATAAGTTTTTGCTTACTAATTTTTATATATTTAACACTTTTATATACGTTTAATAACAGTTATGCTATTTTATTTAGTTTTAATAAGTTTTAAAATGTTAAAATAATTTATAGTGCGTTTAAATAAATATTTAATAAAACGCTAAAATATAACGTAGTAATAAAAAGTAAAAAAAAAAAAATATATAACTAATAATAAAAATATAAAAAAGCATTGCTATATTTTTAAAGCATTAGTTTTATAAACAAATTAAGCTTATAATTTTAATAAGATTTTAGTTTGTAAAATAAAATAAAACTAGCGTTTTTAAAAGCATATATTAAAAAGTTATTTTTTATTTAATTTATTTATTAAAAAGTTTTTTTATTTATGTACGCTTTATAATACTAGTTATATGTACACTTTTAACTAAACTTTAAATAGTTTTATAGTTATATATATAGCTATATAACTTAATTTTTTAGCTTATATTAAAGTGCGCTTTTGTTTTATATTTATTAGCGTTGTTTTAATTGGCTACTTTTTTAATAAATATAAAGCGCTTTATTATAATAACTTAGTTTATAAACAAGTTGCTTACTTTTTACTACTTTTTTATTTTTAATTATTAATAACTTTATAATTAATTAAAATTTTATTAAAAACTAATTAAATTTTAAATTTGTATTTAATTTTATATTTGTTTTATAAGTTTTTAAATTATAGCTAACGTTATTATATTGTTTATATTATTATTAACGCAGCGCATTTAGTTTATTATTATTATAATTTTTTAGTTTTTTTGCTTGTACTAACTTTTATACTTTTTTTTAAGCCATATAATTTAGTACATTTTTTATAATAAAGCTTTTTTTTTTTTTTTATAAACGTTTTTTTTTGTTTTTTTAGCGCTTGTTAAAAGCTTCATTTGCTTTATAAAAAATTTAAATTTTTTTTGTTTACAAAAATACGTTAATATATTAATATTTAATTTGTTTTTAATAACTAGTTAATAATAGTACAAATTTTAGTTAAAAAGCTTTTTTAATATTTAAAAATTTGCTTTTTTATAAAAGTTAATTATATAATTGTTTTAGTTAAAGTTTTTAGCGTTTAAAAAACCTAAAGTATAAAAAAATTAAAAGTTTTTAAAATTAGTAACAACGTTTTTATTTATATATTTAGCTTTAAAATTACTGCTTAAAAGTTATATAGCATTAACTTTAACTTTTTAAAACTTTTTAAAATATTTAATTTTATAAAAGCTGCTTAAAATGCTTTTTTAAACGTAATAAAAAATTTAGTTTTAATATTATAATAAACATATAATTTAACAAATTTTAATATTTAATAGTTGTACGCTTTTTTTAATATATTATAAACTTTAATATTAAGCAGCTAAATTAAATAAAACAAATACAAAAGCAAAAAAATAATTATAATATTATATTTTTTATAATATTGTTTAAATTTAGCTAAAACGTAGCTTTTATGCTAGTTTAATATTAACAAATAATATTTGTTTATTAATAATAATATAATATATAACGTGGTTTATAAACGAGTTGCTCATTTAAGCGAGTCGCCCGGTTTTTTAGCACCTACCCTATAAAAAAATTCCCATACAAAATTTGTTCGTGCGTAAAAATAACAATAAAGCTATAACTTTATTAATATAACTCCAATAAGCTTCAAACTTTTTTTATTATAAATTTAACTAAAAAAAAAAATATAGGTTACCACTTTATTTCTTTATATTATTTTACTTTTACTTTTAAATATTTAAAAAATAAAAATTACGCTATATTTTAGCGTAATTTTACGTTTAACTATAAAAGTTAAATAATATGAAAAAAAAAAAGTAGTAACTTATATTTTTTTTTTAGTTAAATTTATAATAAAAAAGGTTTAAGGCTTATTGGAGTTATATTAGCAAAGTTATAGCTTTATTATTCTTTTTACGCACGGACAAATTTTATATAAAAATTTCTTTATAAGGTAGGTGCTAAAAAACTAGGCAACTCGCTTATAAACCACGTTATATTAAAATGCTTTATTTATTAAAACTAGTTATAAATATTTAATTATATAAAAAGTTAATATTTTTATATTATTATTAAAAGTAATAAGCTTTTTAAAAAATAATAAGCAGCAAAATAAAATTTTTAACTAAATTAATATAATTAATTATTATTGCTTATTTTTTATTATTAAATTATATTGTTTTATGTTTTTTATATTAATTAATACGTATAATTATTATAATTAAAAAAATAACGCTTATTATAAACTTAGTTTTATTAAAGTTTTATATGCATAAAATGTTTAAACTACGCGTTTATTGTTTTAAAAAATTTTGTATAAAGCTTTTTAAAAGTTATATTTATATATATAACGCTGTTTAAACTTTAAATAACGTTTAATAAAATTGTTTGCTTAAAGCTTATTAATAGCAGTAACGTTATACAACTTTTAAAAAAAATTAGCTATATTTTTAATATTATAAACGCTAAAAGCATATTTTTAGTTATTTAAATTAATAATATATTTAAAAAGCATATTTTTTTTTTAATTAAATTAAAAACATACGAATTAACGCGTGTTTTAGTTTTAACAGTTTGTTTATTTATTTTATTATATAGTATTATATAAAAAATATTATAAATTTTGTAAGCGCGTTAAACTAAAATTTTTTAAAATAATTAAATAGCTTAAAAAGCTAAAACAATTTTTGCTTTTTAATTTAATTTTAATATTAAGCTGTTAAAAAATTATTACGCAACAAAATAGTAGTGTACGCGTTAAGTAAAAAGGTGGGCAACTTGCTTATAAACCACGTTAACTTTAGTTTTTATGTTGTTATACTTTTTTAAAATTGTAAAAACAAGGGCATTTCTTATTACAATTTGGATTAATTATCTATATTACCGGTAGCAGTGTACTGGGGTAAGTAATAGTACCCATACCTTTTTGCACCAGGGTTTATTTGGTCTACCCTTTCCAATTTGCTAGACGGGCTTATGCTGTTTTACCAGCAATACTAACTTATAAGTCTAGGCTACCCTTGTCTATGCCATCGATGAATTCTTGTGTCCAGCGGGCTTTAGCTATTAATACCAGTTGTACTTGGTGAATCCACTACCCTGGTTTGCCCTATACGTAGTATACGAATGAGGCTTACACTAATCCCACCCAAAACTGTTAATGCTGCTTATCCATGTTAACATTAAGGCCTGCGCTAGATCAGCAGCAAGACTTAAGAGGTAGGCAACTTGCTACAAAGTATTATCAGATACTGTGTATGCTTTTACTGTACTATAGTACAACGTATTAATTTATAACTTTTCTGAGTACCGCAATAGCATTATCCCCTAAGACGTAAGCCAGCAAGTGTTACATTTTGTCGAAGAAGAGTCCCTTCCTTTCCATTACTTTTTTAAGTTAATTTCAAACGTAGTACCATATAATACATTGAAGCTGCTACAGTTCTTTTAATTTCGATATATTTGTACGGAAGCTACGATATCGGATCGCCAAGAGCGATATGAATGCGCTTGGAACAACTTGGTACATTTACCTTTTCTTGTTCTGGCTTTTGATTCTGGAAGCGAAGCTGAGGGTGACAACAAACGTTAATCCGTTGCGATTTCTGTTGAGCTTGTTATGCCTGCTGTTATTTCTGTCGAATTGTTGCTTTGTACACAGAACGAAGCGATACTTCCGCGCTCCCCTGCTAACAGCAGTACTATAGGTTCACTTTCCTCTGTCCGTTAGCCATTCTCTCAGAACCTTGATTGGCTCTACTAAACCTCGCCGGCATCGTCGCAGTCTACCGTAGGGGAGTCCCAAACTGACTACCCATATACCAGCGACAGGAAGAAAGTCGACTATGCAGTCGTCCTTTATATTCCAGAGTCTTTGGCTGTGGGGAATGCTATCCACTGCTTAACTCGACGCTTGAGCTTTAACGGGGGCAAAAAGGGTCATGTTAACCAGGCGCAATTCTCAGCTATAAGTTATTCTCCTATTGTTTTGTTTATTGAAGGCAAGACGCTGTTATCAACTCGAGACCCATCGTTAAAGCTTGCTGTTTGGGTTGCTGCTTAGCATACTCGCATGCATTATATTCGCCGCTGAAAACTCTTCCGGGATAATAAGTTCAATGAATATAACACTGTGTAGATAATACCATTAGTCATAAAATCCCTCCTCAGTCCCAACCAAAGCTCGTATCTATCCCCTTAATTACTATTATTAGCCACAAGTGGAATGTTTCCTCCTCTTATGACCAAGTCTCTTCGATCACGTCGTACGATCCGTTTAGGTTGGGGTCTACACTTAGTATATTAAAGCTGTACGCTTTGGTTTCATCTCTAAGAGCTATCAGACGGTGGATTGAGACTGAGCTCTATAAGCAAATGTGCACATAGTTTCAGGTTGAAGACAAGGGGCTAGAAAATCTTAGTCAAGGGGGCCTCGGCTGTTCCGACGGCATGACTATGGCTGAAGCAGCGTAAATGTGTATCAAGAGTTTGAGGATTGGGATAAATGTGAGCGTTACTGGTAACTAATTCGACTGTTCTCATTGTCGGTCGCGCTATCGCTGACGTGGGATCCTCGGGCCTCTTCTCGGGCTCTCTTATCATAATCGCTTTCGTTGCACCACTCGAGAAACGTCCCATTTACACCGGGCTCATTGCCGCCGTCTACGTTATCGCTAGCTTCGTCGGTCCTCTATTAGGGGGGGCGTTTACAGATCATGTAACCTGGCGTTAGTGCTTCTACATCAATCTGCCATTGGTCGTTGTAACAGCCTTCACACTTCTCCTCTTCTTTAACTCGCCACCAACGCAGGTCCCCAGCGATACCGATTCCTCTTTGCTTCAGAAAATCATGGCTTTTTGGCCCGGCGGTACTGTGTTATTTCTTCCCAGCATCATCACTGTAACAACATGAGTTAGGAAATATAATATAATTAATACAAAAGTTATTAATTAATACAAATTTTATTTCAAAAATCATTGTAGGACGGCCTGCTAGTATTTCTAGAAACGAATCGTTGTAAGTGTCACCCCAAACAGGGCATGTCAAGTTAGTATACCTTTCTTCTAGCAACCGGTGAACTCAATGCTCCTCATGGTCGTACTTAGAGTAAATAGTGCTCTCTTCGCTAATCGGCATTTCATATGTAGAATACAGACTAGATTCGCTTTTCCGGTAAGGATTATTGTAATTAGGGCCTTAATGTTCTTTAGCCTCTTTCTCTTTCTCCTTCTCCTTTCGCCCCTTCCCCCCCTCCCCTTTCTCCTTGTTTAATTAGACTTGCTATAGCTTCTGTCGCCTTACTAACCCAGAGACTCAGCACAATCACCCTCTTAAGTCAGAACTTTATCGCCGACCTCGACTTGCACAATGATACTCGATTCCATGCCAGACCGAAGGGCATGGAAATCGGGAAAATAAGGGATTGTTGCGCTTGAGGCCTCCCATACCCCATCAGGGTGAGCATTAGTGGCAATTTGATCCTGATTCTTGATCTCATGGCCCAGCAAAAGATCTCGCATTTGAAATTGTCCCGACTTGCATGCCCAGTCTACCGGGCTTTCTCCCATGCCGTCTATCGCATCTCTGTTTGCTGAGAACTCCAGGAGAAGCTTCAGTAGTTCGATATTACCAAGAGTGGCAGCGGTATGCAGGGGCGTAACTTTCAAGAAATCGGCCTTGTTGACATCGGCTCCGGCGTCAAGGAGCAGTTTGACAACTGGTATATGCATGCGATACACGGCTCCGTGTAAAGCAGTGCCACCATATCGACTTCCCGGAGCATCCAAGTCCAATTCGAGTCTGATAAGCCTCTTGACTATAGCGGTAAGTCCAAAGGTAGCTGCGTAGTACAGGCTAGTCGCATGTCCAGGGTAAAAGTTCCAGGAAAAGGGGGTGTCGGCATTGATTACCTGGATCCAAGACATGAATACCGTGCGATTATCCTCAGACATAAACTTCACCACTTCTGTCTCCAGCTCTTCGTCTGGAGGTAATGCTCGAAAGTAGTAGGGCCAGAATATAGCAGCGTGTCTTAGGAAAGGAAATCTCCGCAATCTATCAAGGTATTCCACAGCGGATTTGCATGGTCCGTCGCGCAAATTGCGGTACGATACGTATGCCATGCATTTACGAAATAGTTCTTCGTTTGCAGTTTTTTCAGACATGGCAAAAATGCTGGTATTCTTGTTCTGACGGACCTCGGGCGAGAAAAGATATGTCTTGACGGACATATGCGCAAGCGTGACATGACCATGCTCTGTCACGCTTAGCAAGCCGCCTGCCAACGCAAGTATGTCCTGCGGGCTGCGGAGCAAAGACTCTTCGTCTAGGTAGTCGCTATTGGGCTCAATGGCAATGGCAGTATGCAAGTCTTCCAGGCTCAAAGGGCTGACGGTGAAGGAGACCCACGTCAAAATTCTGCGTACGGACTCTTGGTCGATTGGAAACACTGTAGAAAGTTCCCTCTCGTAAGTTTTGTGCAGATCTTGAGGGAGTCGGTTTAGACTCTGGCGTATTGCCGCGACCGTACGAAGCTTGGTCAAGATTTCCATTTGACATTGAACCCATCGAAACCTGATAACACTGTCAGTTTATGTTGGGGGCGGGATTGAGCTGGCAGTAACATTACATTCCATTTGCCTGCGACTGCAGAGACAGGAATATGTCTTCTTTCACACGGTTGCTGAGCCATTGAAAATTCGGATCTACTTGGAGCTTGTGGTCAATATACCGAGTGATGTCTTCGTTTATTTTAGCCACTTGATCCTCGATGCGAACATGATGAAAGAGTTCGAGGCCTAGGCCGATATCTTCACTTTCTCGACTCGAAATGAGGAAACCGATATTTTCCAGCTCGCTGGTAGCACGCCGAAAGAAACCCAGAATTTCGGTTCTGTCCTCTACCTCATCTAGCGCATCAATAATCACAAGTAAGCGAGACTTATAAGTCATAAGGCTCAAAGCTTCCTTGAGGAAATGTATCTCGGGTTTTCGGTAGAGCCCAGCAGCTGTGCAGACTTGAAAATGACTTTCTATCATTCCTGGGATGTCGCCACTATTCGAGAGAATCTGGCGGACGATACTACCAAGTATATCGGCCAATGTTTGAGCCTGAGAATTGCGAAAGTCGCAATAGAAATACGTTACTATTGGCCTTGAATTATCTTGTTGGGCCCATAGAGTTAAGTCCCGAATGGCATTCGACCTAAAATGACAAGGTAGTGAGAAGTCATCTTCTTCGGTTATCTCTTTAATGAGGGCCAGACTCACAACAATACAGTCTTTCCCGAACCAGCTAAGCCCTAGAATTAGAATTTCAAACATGATAAATTTTGATGAGATTACCTACTAAACCCACTGAGCCATATGTTCGGGGAGCCTTCCTCTTTCCAGGAGTCGAGGTATTTGGACTGGAGAAACCATTGACCAGTGCCGTCATGACACCGCTTTATAGAAGATGCATACGAATCCCAGGGATCCGCTGGCGATAGCCATTTGAGAATTTGTTGCGTTTTCTCGCCTGCTGTTATTAGCCCAAAGTGGCCTGCCGACACGCAAATGGGTCTACCTTACTAATGCTGCGTGTTGCTAATTCTGTCGTTATAGTTTTTAAAGCGTGCTTCGCTTGAGTCATATCCTCCGACATTGTAATTGACCATTTATTGAGTTCTATAAGCAACGCTCTGTAAACATGTTAGCCGAAGAAGATCGTAGTCGATGAAGTCAACTAGATAGTGTCCCCCCCCCCCCCCCCCAACACACCACATAGATGTAGCCCTTGGCTGCAAGGGTGAAACGGTGCATATAAAACTCTACACTAAGTTTCCCTTTAAGTCAGGACTAAATTCATATAAACCATAGTCTCTGGCTTATAATTTGCATGTAGAATCCTCTATAGTTGAGGTGCTAGATGAAGTGCAACGAGAGCTAACTCGCTTGTTGGCAATATTAAGGACAGTAGACTCACACTTCATCGGCAGATATAGCCAAGTTTAGAACAGCTTTGGATCTTGCTAGTCGATCCAAAATTGGCTGGACCTCCATTTCAGACAGATCCCACACAATAGCACGCATAAGAGCATGCACCTTTGTCCGAGGCTGTTTCGTGTATTTCTTGAGTAATATCTCTTCCAGTTCGCGAAGAGTCTCCAAGCAGAGGACAAGGGGTCCTCGACCGGACTGACTCTGTGCAAGAAGTCGCAATGCCTTGTTTTCCTTATTACCTGTCTCCGAGTCTTGACTTTCCAGAGCGATTTGGAAAAGAGCCTCTAGAACATCTCTTAATTCCTTGACTTCGTTTTGCACCTGAGAGAGGCACCAGGGCTTGTTTTTCAGAATCGCATGCGTATTGTAACAAATTTTGAGGATCGAGCCTATTGCTTGTAAAATTGATAAAGAGCCCGACACAATACTGAAGGGGTCCATCGTGGTTGGGGATAATTGCCCGACTGCTCTAGCTTCTATAATTTCTATAAGGAGTGATAGAGAGTCAGTCCGCCCAAAACATATATCCCCTGGGCTTTTTATTAAATGTGTAATCGCGGCTGCGATAAGAATGGGTTGACGCCTCAATAGGATTTGCTTATGTTACATTGTGACAAGGGGCCAGCTACATGCATCAACAGCTCAACTAGGTACCATACCAACCGGCCGCAGTTTGAGCGTTTGCTCCTTTCTAATACCTTCGATAGGAATGCAGCAGATAGTCCTTAGCCAATTACCTATCTAGTGATATTTAAATGCCGTTTTATCATTCATTTAATATTTATATAAGCGTTCAAAAGCTTTTCAATGTTGAAATTTTTCATAAATTTTGGTTTCATCTTTTATGGAATCTTGGTGAGGTAGCATTGGTTGTATACCCCCCCCCCCGGTCAGCTTTCTGCATGATCCCACAGGGGCTGTAAAGCTCCGCCTTCCAATTGGGCCCTAGAATCCTGATATTTAATTGGCTATTAGGCAGCATAACTAAAGAGCTTTTGGCACTTCGCCACTGTACAGCCTGCGCAGGCGTACTGGGAGGCCTATATTAAGAGGGTCTCTCCTCAGGCTGCCTGTCGCATCCCAGTTCTCGCCGACGCTGTCACTGGACATCTCTGTCTTGGAGATTACACTACAGGCTTCAAATTCAGCTGATTAAACAATCATTTTGCCAAGAGAGGGGTTTAAAATCGATAGGCTATCTATCGTCTCAGTTTATTGATGAAAGTGCGAAAAACTCAAGATCCATTCAGGAAACTGCTACGACTATGTCACTGGAAGACTATCATTCGTGTGATTCTTGTAGCCGTTACATTGTTGATGTAGACGGCACACTCTATAATGGACGGTTCAACGCGAAATCTAGCTTAGCCAACGAAATATTTCTATTTTCAAACATGCGTCTTTCGGATGTCCGAAGAGGGGCTTCGGCGAAATGCGAATTCTGTAAGTGGCTCGTTTCGCAATGGATACTCTCTGACCCGGGCACATACCACCACCTCTTAGATCGGGAAGATACCGTGCTTCTGTACGCGATTACATATAGTCAATATTTGCTAGATCGCTTTCCTATTGACGAGATCGACTTTTTCGGGCTCTGGGATGGGAAGAAGTTAGAGACATCTGGCTCTCCACAGTGTCTAATCAGGACTACTGCTCCAATTGATGTCTTCACCCCAGAAGGTCCGTCCAGTGATTCGTCTCTAAACACCTACTTCTTAAAAGCTACGAAGCCTAATCCTAAAGCCTGCATCTTAAGGGGATGCTGCAGACAAATTCATATGGAACCGCCCGATTAATCCAAAGATCGGCTCTCCAGAAAGTATCGCTCGAGCACGATCTTGGCTCCAGACGTGCGTGGAGTCCCACCCATCATGTCCAAAGCCGTCGTATACGTTTATGCCAAAGCGTGTTCTTCAAATATCATTAGACGCTTCTTGTACTACTTACGCAGTTCGCATATCTGTGGATCAACCGCCAGCTCCTTATGTGGCTCTGAGCTACTGCTGGGGTGGCGACCAGCCCTACAAAACAACCAAGGCTCGAATGGAATCAGGTCAGTTTGATTTGACCTGGGAGAAAATCCCTAAAACGATACAAGACGCGGTAAAAATCACCCTTTCACTTGGAATACAGTACCTTTGGATAGATGCGTTCTGTATTATTCAAGATGACGATGGCGACTTTGCGTTGCAGATGGCGGATGTCCCAAGTATCTACACACGCAGTGTAGTCACGATTGGAGCGTCTCGAGCAGCAACAGCATCACAGGGTTTCCTAGACGAAACCAACCTCACCAAGGACACAACACTTGCGGTACGGTTGCCTTTCCAATGTCCTGGTGGCAAACTTGGAACCATATTCATCACTTGTATCCCCAAAAGTCGACTTCAAGAACCTATAAATTACCGAGCGTGGACTATGCAAGAGTTCTACCTACCAATCCGCCTTTTGGAGTTCGGAAGTTACCAACTTCTGTGGCACTGCTGCCATTCATATGAGCAACGAGGTTTCGCAGAACAAGGTTTCGCCGATGGGTGGAAAAGGGGCAACAACCCCAACGATTCAGAAGAGGAACCTGCTTGGAACCACGGACGTACCAAAAATTTCTTCGCTGAATATGCTGAAATGGGAATGCCGACGGCTGAACGCCAAAATATCGCTCTTCAATATTGGGACTCCCTCATTCCGGTTTATACGTCTCGAAGGCTTGCACTCGCTGAGGATCGGCCTGTAAGCAATTCTCGTAAATACTTTCCCCCTCCCTCTTTCCCGTCAAACTTGCAATAACAACAACGTGTAATTACGGGCCGAAGGCTTTTGACCTTCGAAAGCTTCGTAACTCACGATCGAAGTAGAAGTAGCTGACTAGTTTTAATCTCTAGTGGGCCGCCTCAGGAATGGCAGAATCGTGGGCGACCATCATCCAGGATGACTATCGAGCAGGACACTGGCGGAAATCTCTCCCCAGTGGTTTACTGTGGCATATAATGACGGACGCGGGAGTTATGAATTCCGCCAGCGAAGATGAAGTTCCGCATCTCGGTCACCGGCTGAAGAAATTTCTCGGCCCGTCTTGGTCCTGGACATCAGTCCTCGGTCGCGCCAACTTCCTCTATGCCAAGGCAGCACGGCAAGACACGAGGCTGGTTCTGCTAGACGTGAGAGTTGAACTCACCGAGCCCAAGGCTCGCTACGGTGCTGTGAAGTACGGATATATCACTGTCCAGGGGAGACTTCGAGAAGCCCTTTACTACGGAAGCTTTTCTGAGAAAGGAATGGTAGCCAGGCTTGAAAGATTACCATCCGATGGGGTCGATAGCAATCTGGTCATTACGAAAGCGCTCCCCGACGCCATCGAGCCTGAATTCCTACCATCCCCACAACAAGAGCACCCAGACCCGATCTCTGTCCAACTCCTTGAAGTAGGCAACTGTATATCGTTTGGCAAAAGAGGCCCCGCGGGCCTTATTTTGCGCCAGGCATCGACATCTATCCCAATAGATTCAGAATATCCTATATTCAAGCGACTAGGCATGTTTCACATAAATGAAAAGGCAAGCAAACAGCGCCCGCAACAATTCGCTCAAAAGGAATGGGATAAAAAAACTGGACTGGAATTATCTTGGTTTGACATGTGCGAGTCTAGAGTTATAACAATCATATAGGTTCATCTGACTATATAAGTACAACTGTCATAATGGTCAGTCCGTATACCACTACGCCAATAACCTACCGAAAGGTCTGCAATACTCCAAACAGGAGTATCCGGGCTTCCGTAGGTTATATAACGTCGGCTGCGTATAACAGAGCCACACCATAAGTGGGCCACCCTCCGACACCCATACTGTCAGATATAAGCGATGGCATGCAATTGGGTTGAATGTGTTGTATTGATTGATGTGTTGATGTAGGTCTCATGTAGTAGTAACTGCGTCTATAGGCAGAATTGTATGGGGGCCCCTGTCATCCTAACATGGGTCCGCCATTGGATACCCCTATGTCAATATACCGAATAAGCTTATATTCCTTATATCTGACACATACCCCCTGTTTAACCCTTTAACTTTAACATCTAACAACTTTTTTATTTTAACTTTGTTAACTATTTTTATAATATTATTCGAATTAAAAAGGGCTACGTATTTTAATAATAATGTTTTAACGTATAATATACTGTTAAACAATAAAAAATACACATAACGTTATTTACAAGTTAATAACGCACTTTTTACCAACTTTTTATTTTTTTACTTTACTTATATATTATTTTATAACAATATAATAGTTTAAAAATCTAAAAAAGCTGATTTGCAGCTAGCAATTTAAGCTAAAAAACATAACTTTAAACTTTTTTTCTACAAGCTTGCTTATATTTACAACGTTTTTAACCGTATATTAAAACAAAAAATCAACAATAATACGCTTTATTACGTTATAAACATTATAAAGCAAAATTTAACAATATTTAAAAAAAAAAAATATTGTTAAACATATTTTTAAGCTAAATATGCAAACGTTTTTGCTTTAGCTTTATTATGTTTAAAAAATAGCTAATATTTTTTAACATAAACGCAACGCATTAAAAGTTAGCATTAACTAAGCTTTAAATTTTATATAATAACAATTTAACTTTTAAACGCGTTATAACTACTAAATTAATTATTAACAAGCTTTTAATAAAAATTTTATAAATTATTATAAATAGTTTAACTTTATAAAACATATAATTAACAAATATAATAACCCATAACACAAGCTAGTTTTGCACACAAGCAAGTTTCGCACTTTTTTTGAAGTACCCTGTAAGCCAATTTTCTATACAAAAGTACTTACT
>MU377422.1:0-16765 GCA_022495195.1 Xylaria digitata
AAAATAATTTTTATAAATTTATTTTTTAAAGCTATATGCTTAAATAAAATAACTATAAAATAAAAAAAAATATTATTAAATTTATTATTTTATTACAAATTTAATAATACTAATTATTTTATTATATAACCTTTTTTTATAAAGTTATAATAAAGTAAAATAAGTACCCCTATATATAAAGTAGCTTATAAAGTACGCTAAACTAAAGTATAAAACTTGCTTATATATAAAACTAGCTTTTAAAATGCGTTATATAACATAGATAATAAAATAGCTAAAAAATCTAGAAAAAAAAATAGTATTAGTGTTACGTTTAGGAAGTCTTTTAAGGTTAGGTACAATATAATGTATATTCTGTATAATAGGTCTTATATAAGACTAAAGCTTGTAGAAGCAAAGAATAGTGTGCAGAGTACACCTGGATAAATTATAGTGATATAGGTAGACAAAATCAGAGCTAACACACTCTGATTGGTGGTTTAGTTGGTAGTGCACCTAAATTATGATAATTAGATTTACATTTTTATTAGCTTTCCAAAAATAGTCTTTTTTTTTTTATACAACAAATATTTGCAGAGTTAGGTGTTAATCAACCTTACCCCCCCTGTTTTTTAAATAGTCCGTGCGCACTTACCCCAAAAATTAAATTAACCTTAAGTTACCGGTTAATAAAACCCTTTCCTACTTTTTCTTTATTTTGTTTACGTTTTTATTTATGTTACTATTTTCTTTTTTTTAGCCGGGCCGCCTAGCGTTTTTATGTTTTACCCCCCCTAATAAAATTAGGTTTTTAACAGGCCGCTTTATATTTTTACTATATTTTACTACGTTAAACACTTTTGTTTTTAATAACGCATGCTAAGCTTTAAAAAAAAAAGGAAAAGTTTACTATAACGCAGTAAATATAATAAGGTTAAAAGGTTAAATTGTTAAAGGTAAAAATAAGTTATAAATAACATAAACTTAATAAAAATATAAAACGGCATAAAGTGTGTGCAACTTTAGTAAAACTAGACTGATGATAAATAATATAAAAAAAATAATCTGTAGTTTTTATGCTTTAGAAATGGAATATTTATACTTTAAGATATTCTATTTTTTATATTTATTTAAATGAAATTATTTGCTAAAAATAAAAGATCTTAATTTTAATAACTATTTTATAAATTAATACGCTTTTAAATATTTTTATTTTTATGCTTTAGAAATGGAATATTTATACCGTAAAATATTTTATTTTTTATATATTAAGATATTTTATTTCTTATAGCTGCTTAAATAAATAATAAAAGCCAACCTTATGCCATTATATTTAGCTTAAACTAAAGATTATAACTTTAGCTTTTTAACACTTTATATACTAACTTTATAATAACTTGATTACAAATCTTATAGTAATTAAAAACTAGAACTATTTTTAAAGCTGCTTATTGCAGCAAAGATTTTTATTAACGCTATTAACTGGGCTGTTTGTATTTACATTTTTAATAAAACTATTCGATGTATTTTTTTTTTTATTAGCTATTTCTAAGTTTTTGCTATTTTTATTAACACTTTTGGCTATAGCTATGTTTTTATTATTTTTATTAACATTTTTAGCTGTGGCATTGTTTTTTTTTGCTAAATTAGTAACTAAATTGTTATTATTAGCTAAATTGTTACTGTTAGCTAAAGCGTTATCGTTAGCCGAATTGTTATTAATAATTTTTAACTGTTTAATAAAATTATAACTAGTAGGTGCTATATAATTTGTTAACTAAGCGTAATGCCTGTTTTGCAGCTAATTTTTGTACCGAGCTTGCCGGGCAGCTGGCTTCCGATTTATATTAATTTGCTTGTTTAGTTAACCTAGTAGTCTTTAGCGCTTATTACTTTTAAGCAAAGCTGTTGTAATAAACATAAATTGGTTATAATTGTTTAAAAGATTTTTAACTGTGTTATTTGTAGCAAATATAAATTGTGCAAGCATAAACAAGTTGATATTAAATATTTAGCTAAAAATTTTTTTAGCTGCAGCTTTATATTTAACGCTATTTGCATTAAAAAACATATTTAATATTTTAACTTAATTTAAAAAAATAAAGCATTAATGCTACTTAAAAAGAGCATGCTAGGCCAACTATATATATAAGTTAATATTTATGCTAAATGCAACTTTTAGCTGCTAAGTAAATTGCAATTGCTTATATGCTGTTATTTTTATAATTTTATTACTTTTAAAATATAACTTTAAAGCTTGACTAATATTGTTATTATTAAAAATGCTTTTTGTTGCAATAATATATTAATTTATGCAGTATTTTTAATTATAGCTACTTGCAAAAAAGATAATAATGCATAATTAGACTAAATTTAGCGGAAACTTAATAATATAGCTTTAAATAAACAGCATTTAATTATAAAACATTAAAAAACTAATTATGTTAATATTAACTATTATAATATAAGCTAACGCGCTATTTGTACAAAATGCAGCTATTGCTTTAGCTTGTTTTATGGCCTAATAGTTAGTTAAGATATTATAAACTTTAAATCCGGCTAGATTAAGAATATAAGCTATACGCTTAAAAACATATAATTAATAACTAAATAAAGATTATAATAAGAAGTAAGAAATAAGATATTTATAAATGTAAAATATTTTATTTTTTAAGGCAGTAAGGATAGCTATATAGGTACTGTATGCGCTTTAAAAAATAAAATATTTATAAATGTAAAATATTTTATTTTATAAGGCAGCAGGAGTAGCTATATAGGCACTGCATGCGCCTTAAAAAATGGAATATTTATAGATTTAAAATATTTTATTTCTAATGCATTAAAGAATAAGGAAACATGCTATTTATTGTTGGACTAAAGCTAACTGTGTTATAATAACAAACTGGACCGACTTGTCTTTATTTTTTTGTAAACTTAGTATAAACTGGAGTAAGAAGGTTAAAGCGGAAAATCTAGCAGTTAAAAAGTGTAAAAAGCTAAATTAGCAAACTAGCAATATTAACTGCTGGTTTTAACAAAGTGTATTAAATATAAAAAATGCTTCGCAGTTAATAGCGTTAGCAAAAAGCTTATAATATATTAGCGTTATGTTAAAAATGTTAGCGTAGTTTATAATGCTAGCAGTACTGTTAGTAGGCGTAAAAAACTTGATAAGATTTATATTAACTGAAACTGCTTTAAAGATATTAGCGGTTTTTAGATTATATTTAAGCTTATTATTGATTTTAATAACATTTTTTTTTATTTTTATAAAATAATTTTTAATAAACATTTTAAACTACGTTTTAAATTGTTTTTGTTTTTGTAGTAAAAATAAAAGCGCCGGCTAGGCTATTGTTAATTTGCTTGTTTTTTTACTTGTAATATTAGCAATAGTGTTAACAAAGTTTAAAGCTTTAGTTGTTTGTTTGTATAAATTATAACGCGTGTTTGCTAATATTGCAATATATTTAGTTTTTGCAACGTTAATAAGCAAGTTTTGCTTATTATTTATAAAAGCTAGTAAAAAAAAATTAAAGATTTTTTGTAGTATAGCCTACTTTAAACTGAATGCTTTAAATACTAATGTAATTATATTGTAAAACCTAACCCAAACTGCAGTTTGCTGCTAATTTGCCGAGTTATAGGCTTGTTAATAAAAAAAGCAGTCAAAGCTTAAAGTTAAAGCGACTTTTAAAAATGTTTTAGCTAATAAAAAGGTTAGATCTTAAATAGTTTGGCTTTGCTTGCTTTTGTAACTATTGCTATAATTAACTTTAAAGTTTAACGTAATATTATATAGCTTTATAAATACTAGTAAAACTTTTGTAAGCTTGTATTTATTGGTTTTAAGTTTCTGCATATAAAAAAACTATTAAAATATTTAAAGTGCTTTATTTTAATTTTCTATTAAATAACTAAAACATAAAATTAAGCTTAAAAGTAATGTGTTTATATTAACTTTAATAAACTGCTTAGGATTAGCTTTTATAAAATATAATAAGGCAGCAATTAACAATATTAAAAGCGCGTTGCTAGTGTTTTCTATAGTAATAGGTATAACCTTGGGTTTTTGTTGTATTTAGGCAACAATATAACGGTTTTTATTTTTTTTTAACGCCATAATATTAATAAATACAATTTTAATTTGTAGTATATAAATAAAATTTTGCCTGCTGCTAGTTAACTTTTGGTTGGCGTTAGTTTTAAAATATAAGTATAGAGAGCTAAAAGAATTAAATGTTATACGTATGTTAATTAAAATTTTGTTGTTATAAATATAAAAAATGGAATATGTGTAATATATAAATATTTTATTTTTTATGTCTAATAGTGCTGCGGTAAAAATTTATAGTTAATGCAAAAGTAACACTTTAAGTTAAGTAGTTTTGGGAAATGGCAGTATGCTGCTATAACGCTTAAGTTGTTTTTTATACTAGTAATAATATTAATGTTATATATGCTGCTAGAAATAAATTTCAAAAAGTTATTAAAGTTGGCAATCTAGTTAATGTTGGCTTTTTTAACTAGTGCTTTATTTGGTAAATAAAACCAGTTAAATGTGTTAAATTTATTTTTTTATATAATACGGCGCAGGTTTTTGCTGTTATAATTATTATTTTTGTTAAAATATTAAGGTTAAGATTTGGGGGCGCTAGCAGTGTTAGTTTGCTAAATACTGCGCTTATTCCGGCGCTAGGCAGCCGGGCAAGGTGTTGCTATTTTGGCAAAAGGGGGGAGAGGGTTAAAAAATAGAATATTTGTAACAGTTTTGTTGCTGGCAAATAGTTAATATAGCAGTATTATATATAAAAAAAAAAAAAAGTTGTAGTGTTAAAAAAGGAAGCAAAATAAATAGCGGTGCAAAAAATAATATATATAAAGATATTTTATTTTTAAGTGTAGGCCTGTTTGTTTTTGTAGCATTATATAGTATTGTTATTACTAAGTATTTAAAATATTTTATTTTTAAAACCTATTACTTATTGCGAAATTTTGGCCTTTTTTGCTTGCTTAGCACTACTTATATTTCTGGCTTTTTTTTTGGTCGAAGTTTGACGATTTTTGTTGCGTTTTTTAAGTTTACGCAAACGCTTTTTAGTTTTTTGCTTGTTTTTTTGCCGTTTTTTTTCTGCTTTCTGCTTTTTTTTTTTAGCTCTTTTTTTTGCTGCTGCAGCTTTTTTTACTTTTTTCTTTCGGGCTTTGATCGTTTTAAAGTTTTTATTTTTAGCTGCTTAAAGATTTTTAAGCATATTATCTGCGATTAGACTAATGAACTTGCTTGCGGTTAAATTGTCTAAGTTGGCAAGCTTTACAATTTCTTTAATTTTGATAAAAGGCGTATAACTTTTATTGGTTTTATTTTTAGCTATTTTTATAATATAGAAAATGTAGTTAATAAAGCTGTAGCCCTTAAGTAAGTAGCAATTTTTAGGGTGTTTTATTGCTAGTTGCGCAATAATAGAAATGTTATTGCATACTTGGCGCAAAAAGCCCTTAAATATGGATTAGCTTAGATTTATAGCTTTTAATAAGTAATAAGTGCAGGGTTAGTTATAAAAGCACTAAATCATTTTATAGCATACAATAGTGCTTAACTTGCTTTTAATTTTTTTATTAATAACATTTTTAGCAGCAAGCTGCTGCAAGTACTTTTTTTATATAATGCCTTTATGCTTTTTATATATAGTATTAATAACAACTATAATAGTTTAGTATATAAATTGCAACTGGCTAATTTTAATAAAGCAACCGAAAAGTTGGTTTAAAGCGTTAGCATTTTATAATAGCAAAACTATAAAGCTAATATAGCAGCAGTTATAAAAATTAATACCCACTTTAGCAGTGCGTATATTACAAATTAAAACTTCGATATTTGAGCTAAGATTATTAAAGTTGGCTATAACGGCCGCTTTTTTATTATTAGTTTAATAAAAAGCAATAGTTTAAACATTAATTTTTAATAGTTAAAAAAAGATATAGATTTTTTTAATTAAAAGCATTAGCGATTTTTTAAAAAATAAAATATAGCAAAACTTTAAATAAAATATTTTATTTTATAAAAAAGATAGTGTTTAATAGTATGCTTTTACAAAATAAAATATTTATAATAAATAAATATTTTATTTCTTAAAAAAAAAAGGAAATATATTATAGATCTGGGTTGTTAAAACAAAAAAAATTTACTGTTAGAACTAAAAAGATTTTACTATAATAACAATACGATTAGGTAGTTTAGAATAATTTAGGTTAGGTTCTGTTTTAAAATGGTTAAATATACTAGAAAATAGCTATGTTATAAACTAGCTTTGTTTTAAAAAGAATTTAATCTGGCCGATTTAATCTAAAAGCATTGTGGCCCAAAGGTTGTTTTTTGTTTTTTTGTATATATAGCTTGCGCTACTATTTTAGGTATTTCGAATTAAATTTCTAACTTTTTAAACACTTATTGTTACAATTTGCTTTTATAATTTTTTGTTTGCGTTATTATTTTTTTTATTGCTTTTATTTTTATTAGTATTGTTATTTTTATTTTTGCTATTATTATTATTATTGCTTTTTTTGTGTTCGTTTTTTTTATTTTTGTATAGGCGTAATATTTCAATATTATTAAAGTTTAATGCTATAATATTAAGCTTTTTTTATATTTTTAGGTTGGGCGTAATAATGTTATTTTAATTTTTTTAATTGTGGCTTTGTTTGCAATAAAGCATATTGTCTGCATTTAGCTGCTTTTAGTTAACTTTGTTTTTATTAGGAAATGCTGCATAAAAGCGGCCTTTATATACTAAATACTAAAAGTTATAAATTGTTTAAGTATTGCTGCGCAAAATAACATATGTAATAATAAACTTAGCTTTTAATAAATTGTTTTTTGGCAATACGCTTTTGCTATTTAGCGTATTAATCTTGGTATTTATATTATAGCGCAAAAATACCTGCTTGTAAATTTGGCTAATTATAATTTTGCATATATCAAAGCTTTAACTATGCTGCTTAACAACATAGCTAAAAAGTTGCAGCAACAAGGTTTACTATTTATAGCTTTTATTATTGTACGCATTAGCTAACTCAGTTTTTTAATTAGTTATTTGGCTATTGTCTAAATGTCTAATAAAAGCAAAAATATTGCAAGCTAAAGGTCGGTTAATACTGTCTATGTTTATATAGCCCCGAAACTTTATTAGCATATTTGAATTAAAACTTTTTGTATATATTGCGAGCGCGTTATAATGCTGTAATAAAAAGAAAAAACTAAAAAGCTTTAAAAAATTAAAACAAAAGTAGCCCAACATATTTCTAAAGTGGTTTATAAGCAGTATAGCTAAAGATAGCAAGAGGCACTTTTGGTAAATTGATTTAATAAGCTAATATATAATACTTTTAAAGTTTTTGCATATATAAGCCTTATTAGCAATAAAAATATTAAATTTTTAAGCTAAAAGTGTTAACACAATTTTTATTTTTTAATTAGCTAAAGCAAGGTTAATGTTTTTATTATTATAATCGAAAAGGCCTAATTGTTCTTTTTTTAAATAAGTAAAGTTTCTGATTTTTTTGCTAGTTTTTTTAGTATGCTAGATGTAAAAGGTTAAATATAATAATATAATAACTACTTTACTAGTTTATAACATAGTTAGCAAAGTAGAAAAAAATAAAAAAGCATTAAAAAACAGAATATTTCTAGCTGTAATTTAGATATTTTATTTTTAATTAAGTGAACATATTTTAAAGTTAAACAGGTTAAGTTCTGTTATAAGTTGCTATAAACCGGCCTTATTAAAGATATATAACTTTTTAGTTCTATTTATTTTGGCTTTATTTTTGCTATATGCTAAATAAACATTAAGAGCACTAAAAAAAAATTTGCGTAGTATATTATAGGTTTGGCTTGTAATTAATAAAATAGTTAGAACTAATAATAAGTAATATTGCTAGCTTTTTTTTGATGTGCTGATTTTGGTTTTGTAGTAATAGTTGGCTAGTACCCCTTTGTATGTAACAGTTTTGCCTATGCCACACTTGTTAGCAAAAAAGGCAAATCGTAAAAAAGCAAGCAGTTTACTAAATATAAGTGCAATATTTGTTACAAATAAGAATAGTTAGCTATTATTAATTTAGTGGCTACAAAAAGCTAAAAAATAAGATAGTAAAAAACAGGTTAAATATTTTATTTTTTAGACCCCTTTTGTAATAAGATCGTGGGCTTATTATATATAGTGGTAGTACATATTTTTAAAAATATTTTATTTTTTAAAGTTCTTTATACTTACTAACTAATTAATGCGGCCTATATATTATTTCTGCATGCTTTAATGTTTTAGCATTTTTTTAGTCGATATTAAATAATAAAGCAGCTTGTTTAACAGTAATGCTAAATCTTTTAAAACCACTGGATATAGCATTTGTAATAGCAATATATTGCTTTTTGCAGCGTTGTGCTTTATTTTTGGCGCAAGCTTTTATAGTTTAGGTATTTTTAAATTAGTTATTGTAATTTAAGCTAAAGAGGTTAGCAAGCAAAATATTGCTTGTTTAATTAAAAAAAAAATTATTTATTTTTATAGCATTATTGGCCTAAACAATAGTATTAACCTTATTTTTTATATAAGCTTTATAAAAAGGCTTTAAAAAGCCGACTTTTATAGTGCTAATTTTAGTAGCTATTTATTTATAAATGTAAGCAAAATCTTTTTTGCTAAAATGCAGTAAGCTTTAAATACTTTGTTATAAACTAATAGCTATAAGCAGCTTACGTAGCATATATATTTTAAATTATAATTTAAAACGCTTATTATAATTTGTAGTTTAATTAAGCATTTAAACAGCATTTATTAAGTTTTAATAAATGTTTTTTATAATAGTTTTGTAAACAAAAGGCTTGGATTTAGAAAAGCTAATTTGCAGCTTTAATATAGCTTTACTTTAAACAGAAGCAGCAAGCATAGTATAAACGCCAAAATAAATAACGTTTGCTATAGCATTAAAAATAACAGTAAACGTATATAAACAAATAATTATACGCTTTTGTTTGCAGTAAACGTTATTTTTAAAACTATAACAGCGTTTTTAATAAAATAATATAAACATAATAACGCAGTACTAATAATTGCTAGCAAATCTTTTAAACATATACTTAGCAATACTGCTTAGCAAACAAAAATGTTTAAAGAATTTAGTAAGCAGCTAATAAGCCGCTATAACAGTAGCAAGCTTAATGCTTTATTATAATATTAAGTTGCTTTATTATATAATAAATAACAGAAAGCTTAGCATTTAGCTATTTATAAAGCGCTAAAAAGCATTATATAAAAAGTCTTGTTGCTAATTGTTGTTAAAAAAGCTTTGGGCTAAGCCGGTAACCAAAAGGCCAGCGTTCTGTTTGTTAAAGTGTTTTTTTATGTTAGCAACAAATAAAAGCATAGTTCTAAAATCAGAAGTCTTTTTAAATTTGCTGTATAATTAATAGTCATAATAAGGTTATAAAACTACCAATGCTAAAAAAAGAAATATAAGTAACTAAACTTGCAAACTGTTTAAAAAATAAAATATTTTAAAGTAGTTAAAATATTTTATTTTTACTTTATATATATAACAGTAATAAAAAAAGTGTTTACTATGTATATTAATAAAAAAGTAAAAATTATTTTAATTTGAAAATTAATAAACTAAAGTTATAACCTTGGAAAGCGCTTTATTTTTTAAAGCTACAATTTAAATATTAAAACAACAGACAAGGTCTAAGTTTTTTAAGCTGCTAATTACTTTTAATAATGTTGTTTTTTTAGTTGGAGGTAAAAAAGCTTTGGGCACTTTATTTTTTTCGCGTGCAAAATACTAAGTTAGCTATAGGTTTTTAAAAAAGTTGTTTAAAACAACTTTTATATTTTTTTTATTTAATGATTTTTTTTTATTAACAGAATTTTTAGCTATATTAACTGAGGCAAAAGGGCAATATTGCCTAACTAAGCCTTTAATTAAAGTATGTAGTCACGGGTGTTAAAAATGGAATATTTGAAAACAAGGCAGGGGGGGGGGGGGAAGGCGCTGCAGCAAAAAAAAAAAGGTGTTAAAAAGAAGAAAGAGTATAATAGGTATAAGCTGCAAAAAAAAGCTATAGTTTAGATATTTTATTTTTAAGGTAATCCAGAGGGCAAAAGGTTACTATAGACAACGTAACAATCTTAGATATTCTGTTTTTAAAAAACATATTAAAAAAAAAAAAGGGTTGCAGGGCAACTTGTTGATAACAAGTATTTTGTTTTTAAGAAGCACTTAGTAAAAAGGGGTTGGTTACCCGGTGTTGCTAGGTATTCTTTTTTAAATAGGAGTACAGGTACTTTTATTATTTACATTGTATTAACTATATATTTAGCTTATTTAGTATTTAATTACTTTTACTTTTATTGCTAAATTTTAATACTATAGTTGTGCTATTTTAAGATAATATGCTTTTTAAATTACTATTTTTTTTGTTGTTATTTGGCCTTACGCAGTTACTTTATTTTGTAAGCGCTATTTTAAGCTTTTTTTAAATAACTAAGTATTTTAAGATTATTTAACCTAGCTTTTTTAAACGAAGATTTAATACTTTGCTTTTTGGTGTTAAAATATTGGCCGTATTGCTATATAGGTTAAGCTGCGCTAATAAATTAATAGCTAGTAGCAGAAGATCTGCGCTATTGGAATATATGCTAAAGCGCAGTTTTTTATACCTTTAGAACAAAGTGAGCTATAGTACTAGCTTAGCTAAAAGCTGTTTAAAAAACGTGCGGATACTGCTTTTAGCATTTATTTTAATAAAATACCAAATAAGGGCACAAAACTTAGGATATATAGCGCTAAAAACTTTGCTACTATTATTTATGCGAGTAGGAAAGTAAATAAAAATAAATAACTTAAAAGCAGATTTTTGGAGCTAACTGTTAAATAGTAAAAAATATGTAAATACTGTTAACATAAGCGCTGTGCTTAGCAAGTAAACAATAAAATTGCGCAAAAGCTTTAGCTTTAAGATCTAATAACTTAATAGTTTAAAATAACAGTAAGCAATACTAAAAAAGTTAAATTAAGAGTTGCTAGCGCTACGCTTTGTTGTTTAAACATAAATAAATTTAGTATGCTTAAAGTTCGGTATAATAAATATGTACGATTTGGCGTACGCTTTGCAATATTTTAACTAGTTATTTTAGCTAACGCAAATAATGTTTTCTTAGTTAGTAAACATTTAGTACTAAGCTGTTTTGATTTTAATATATTGTTAAACAAAGCTTTTAGCTTTTTAATATATAGTGCTGCTAATGCTGCTTAGCATTAAGTGTATATAAACTAACTAAGGCTAATATCTAGCATTGTTATAATTGTTATTAGCGTTACTTTTTTTTTTCGCCTTTTTTAGCTTTTTTTGCTGCGCTATAATAAATATTAATACTTTGTTATCAAACGGTGGTATGCAGTTATTTATTAACGTAACAACTTTTTTTTTTTTTAACGCTGCAAAAGCTTTAAGTTATATTTTTATAACGTTAAAAGGGGTTATGACTTAAAAATGCTTTGTAATAAGGTCCGGCGAGCTTTTATATAATATAGTATTATAAGCTGCGCGTAAGAATTCTAGCTGATCGATAAATAAAACGTAAGTATAAAGGAACTTTGAGTTATATACGCAAACAATTATTTAGAGCGTTAATTTGAAGGTTTTGCTTTATAACAGCTGCGCTTTGCAGCTTTGGTTAAATATTTTAGCATATTGCTATATACGTGCTAGATTTTTGAATAGTATAATTTTAAAAAGCAACGCAGCTTTTAACAAACCTTTAGTTATATTTTGCTTCGGCTTGTTATTGCTAGGTTTAGCTTTAGAAAAAAAATCTTAAACAAGTTTTAAAGCATTGTTAGTAAGCTTAAAGAAATATTAATTAAACAAATTGTTTAGTAGCTACGTTATGCTATACGTTTTTATAACTTTTTTGATGCTAAGTCTTTAATATTGCTGCGTTTTTTTGTTGGGCTAACAGCGTTTTTATTTAGTTTTTTATAGCTAAGTTGCTTAAAAAAGTATGTTATTATTATAAGTTAACTATAAAAAAGTAAGCAGCATTTAGTTAGTATATAAGTTTTTAGTTTGCTAATTAGCGTTAAATTAGTTATACAATATAGCTAGGTTTAGTAATGCAAATATGGCCAGTTTTTTAATAGGTTTAATAAAACAGGTAGCTAAGATTATTATAAAATTATTTAAATCTTAAGTTAGAAAAAAAAAAAAAAAGTTATGCGTAATATTATTTATAAGCAAAAAAGGGCAACACTTTTAGCTAAAAAGCAGAATGCTAAAGTTAACAGCTGTAGTAATATGCAACCAGAGCATTTAATACTTATAGCGAATGCTATGCATAAGCGGCGTTAAAGCATTTAAGCTAATAAAAAACATATTATAAAGCAACTTTTTATAGAACTAAAAAGCATAAAAAACATTTAAAACTTAAGGCGGCTGCTTTTTTTATAATAGCGCGTTTGTTTTACTATAATAATAAGCTTTTGTAAAGTTGGGCCTAAAAGCTAGTAAAACAAACTATAGCGCGTTAAAAAGCAATAAGCTTTTATTTAGTGTTTAAAAGTGCTGCTTATACGTATTGTAGGCTTTAAGCTAACATAAGGCTAGCTTTTTATGCTGTAAGCTAGCATAATTGTTAAGCAGCTTCAGTAAGCTGATGTTTTTAAGAAAGTACTGTGTATAATAATAGGACTTAAACCTGTAAAACTTGCTGTCAGCTTTTTAAAATATTTTAGCTAAGCATTTTAATTTATATATTAATAAAAAAGATAGCGTACTATTGTTTTTTTTGTTTTTAAGCCCAATAATGCAAAAAAAGTTACAAAAAGCAAAGTTAACTTAGGTAGCGTTAGAATATAGCTGCTTTAAGTTTAAATTAAATAAGTAGTTGTTAAAAAATTTGCAGAAAGCTTTTTCTAGCAAATTGTTTGTTATTATGTTTTTTATGTTGTGCTTTTATAAAAAGATAATAAAATGTGCAAAATAATTAGATTTATGCTTATTATATAGCTTTTTAAAGTGTTTTTAAAACAGGGCAACATATTTGCAAGAAATATTGTAGCGCAAATGTTTATAACAATAAAACGCTTGAGTTTTAATTAGCTATAGCGTAGCTTTTGCTTTTGCTTAGGCAAAACTGGTAAAGTATTAGTTAATTACAATAAGTAAGCAAAAGTAATAAAAAGCTAGCAAAACACAGTTGTTTACAAACTGTTTTTATATTTAAAATGTTAACTATGTTTAGCAGTGCTTTTAAATTAAAAGTAAGTTAAAAAAGATTAAATAAACTGTATTCCTTTTGCTAAAACCAAAACTACTAAGCAAAATATTGTAAGTAGCATAAAGAAATTTTCTTTTAAATAAGCAGTGTATGTTTTATAATACCGCAGTATTATATAAAAGCAAATAAAAAAAAAGAAATAAGTAATATAAAACGTTTTTTAAAAAGCAGAGCTGCAAAAAGTAGCTATCGATGTTATATGTTTATATAATAAACAACTGTTGTTAAAAGTTTTAAAAAAAGTTTTTAGTAAACTGAAAAGAAAGTTCTAGCTTGTTATTATCTAAAAGAGTATGCTGGAAAGGCATGGCTAAAGTTTTTAGCTTTAGCTGAAAAACAGAAATGTTTTTTAAATTGTTATTTTGTAAGCTTTGTAATTATTGCTTTGTCTTTTTGTCGGTAATAAAGTCTACTATTTTTAATAATGTAGTACCAGTTTTGTAAAATAATATATTTAGTTGTTTTATAAGCATTTTTTTAATAACGAACGGGCAGCTTTATAAAGTAATAAAACTATTTACTTATAGCTTTTAAAAAATGAGATATTTTTTATTTTAAAATATTCTGTTTTTTAAAAGCTTTGTTTCCGGTTATATAATAGTACTAATACTAAAGGGTAGCTAGTTTTAAAGTTGGTATTCTTATTGCAGGAGCACCACTCTTTGTACGTACGCTTAATTTGTTATTAGACTTTATTGCATTTTTTTATAAGCAGGATTAAAAACTGCTAAAAAAGCCAATTATATTAGGGGATGCCCTAAATAGCTGTTTTTTTTTTCTTTTTCTTTTTTTTCGTTGTTTTTGTTAGTTTGCGTAAAGCTTGCTGCAGAAAAAAAAGTAATAGAAGCTGCTGTATTAGTTTAATTATAATTAAAGAAAGTAATAGTTAGAAGTTGCTAGTTTGCTACAAAGCTTTAGTTAAAGCTTTTATAATTGCTTTGCTTATTGCTGCTTTTATAAAGCTTTTTTTTTTTGTTTGGTGTACGCATGGCAAGATAGTTATTATAGTTAATACGGCTTTTATGCAGGCGTTAGGTGAGAGATTTAAGGTTTGTAGCGTCTGTATTGTTAGAGTTGTTAAAATTGTTGGAGTTATAAAAATTAAATATGATGGAGTTGTTGCCATATAATTTAAGCGATATAGATTTGTATTAAAAAAAAAGTGTTTTAATATATAAGTTAAAAAGCCAAGGTTTAAAGGTTAAAAGGTTGCTGTTTGTAAAAAAAAGAAATAGCTTATAGCTTTATTTTGTTAAATATTGGTAGCATAGCAAGGTATTTGTATTAAAAAAAGGTAACAAAGCTAACTTTGAATGTAGGACTAATATAGCGGCCGGAATAGGATTTCGGCTACCTAGTTGCAAATAGGTTAAAGCAGAGGGAATAATATAGACTTGGGTGCTAAAGTAAAAAAGCTTTTGCTTTTAGGCAGCTACTCTTTGCTTGCAAGCTTTAGCACGTTTTTGCTAGCTGCGTTCTGTATTAGAAAAAAAAAGCATAATGCTTAATAAAGCTTAAGCGGCCCGCTTTAACATAATAATATTTATAGTTTAAATTAAACAGTGTTTTATTTTATATTAGCAAAAGTTTTATAAAAAAAAAGCTATACTATTTTTTTATTAGCAACAGTTTTAATTAATATATAAAAAAAAAACAAAAGTAATAGCAAAGCTATTATAATATAAATAAGCTTAGCGGCTATAGCAAGGCTACTATGCGTAAGTTAGGTTAGTTTTATAAGTGTAAGACTTAAAAAAAGGTGTTATAATTTAGGTGCACTACTAACTAAACTATTAATCAGAGTTTGTTTTTTTTAATTTTGTCTGCTTATATTACTATGATTTATTTAAGTCTGTTTTGCACGCTATTTTTCCCTTTTTACAAGCTTTAGTCTTGTATAAGACCTATTATACAAAATATATATTATATTGTACCTGATTTTAAAAAACTTTTTAAACGTAACAAAAGGAAAGTTGGTTTTTTATTAATAATAAAGCTACAAATTATAAGCTATACTAGCTAGATATATGTGTATAAAAAATCCATATAACTCTATATAGGCTAAAATAAGCAAAACGTAAAAAGCTGCATAAAAGCGAAAAAGGTAAAGCGTAGCATAATGCTTAACAAACATTTAAAAATAAGAAAACAAGCGAACAAAAGAGAAAAAAAAAAAAAAAAAGGTAGAATTATGTTAATAATATTCTTTTTTATAAAGCGTTAAATTTTTGCATTGTGCATTGCTATAACTAAGCTGTTGCAAAGATAGTAATGCGATAGGCTATAAAAAAGGAAAAAGTAATGCTTGCTATAATTGGCTAGTGCAAGAGGGCAACAGGGATAGCAATATGGATTTGTAGCTTATAATTGGCTATAGCTAGTTAGTAGGAGAAAACCAAGTTGATTTTCTCTAAGTTAAACGTTGACACAATGGTAATTCTAACCCGAAGCTTAAAAAGATCAACCCCAACCTTTAACCCTAGCTTTATTTTAAATTTAAATATAAATATAAATATTTTTTTAAATAATTATTTAATAAATTTTTTTTTTTTATATTAAATTTATAATTATATTTTTATTATATTTTAAAAAGTTTTTAAATATTAAATAAATAAAAATATTTTAATTAATAATTTAATTTATAATTATATTAACATATTTTTTATTTAATTTAGCTATTTAATTAAATAAGCTATTTTAAAATATATATAAAAAACGTTTATATACTTTTAAATAAATTAATTAATTTTAATAATATAAACTAATAATTAATATTTTTAAAATTTTTATTAAATAATAAATTTAAATTTATTTTTCTTAATTTTATAACTATTTTATTTAATAAGTTAAATATAAATTTAAACTTATTTTTTTAGTTTTAAAGCTATACGCCTTAATAAAATAGCTAAAAAATAAATAAAAATACTTTTAAATTTTTTATTAAATAAAGATTTTAAAAATATTAATTATTAGTTTATATTATTAAAATTAGTTAATTTATTTAAAAATATATAAACGTTTTTTATATATATTTTAAAATAGCTTATTTAATTAAGTAGCTAAATTAAATAAAAAATATGTTATATATAATTTATATATTTTTAATATTTTTATTAATTATATATTATTTATATTATTAAAATTAATTTTTATATTATTTTTTAAAAATTTAATTTTATATTTTTTAAATATAATAATTATATTAATTATAATATATAATATATATAATTAATTAAATTTATTAAATATTTTTTTATATATATATTTTTTTTATTTAATTATATTTTTAAAAGCTTATAAATTTTTTATTTTTTATATAATAATATTAATTAAATTATATAAAGTTATAAATTATTAATAAATAAATAAAATTAAAAATATAAGTTTTATTTAAAAAATATTTAAATAATAATTTAATTAATTAATAATATATTATAAATTATATAATTTTA